>CANSGD010000012.1:0-172845 GCA_947645195.1 Patellifolia procumbens
AATTCTCATACACCAAAAATCGCCTAAGAGACTATGACGGTTTTACACTTTGATTTGAATTGACTTAGATCCAAGGACTTCATATGATTTAAAAAGATCTAATACCTATTCAAGGACTCAAAAAATATTTGGTAATTATTCCCAACAAAATGATTTGAAAGGTGTTCATTCACCACAAATCGCCTAAGAGACTATGACGGTTTTACCCTTTGATTTGAAATAAGTTTGATCCAAATGCTTCATTTGCTTTAAATAGATCTAGTACCTATTCAAGGACTCAAAAATATTTGGTAATTATTCACAACAAAATGATTTGAAAGGTGTTCATGCACCACAAATTGCCTAAGAGACTATGACGGTTATACCCTTTGATTTAAATGGTGTTTGATCCAAGGGCTTCAGACGCTTTAAAAATATCTAAAAGCTATTCACGGACTCAAAAATATTTGGTTATTATTCACAACCAAAATAATTTGAAAGGTGTTCATACACCACAAATCGCCTAAGAGACTATGACGGTTTTACCCTTTGATTTGAAATAAGTTTGATCCAAATGCTTCATATGCTTTAAATAGATCTATTACCTATTCAAGGACTCAAAAATATTTGGTAATTATTCACAACAAAAAGATTTGAAAGGTGTTCATAAACCACAAATTGCCTAAGAGACTATGACGGTTTTACCCTTTGATTTAAATTGAGTTTGATCCAATGGCTTCATATGCTTTGAATATATCTAATACCTATTCAAGGTGTCATACATATTTTGTAAATATTCACAACAAAATAATTTGAAAGGTGTTCATACACCACAAATCCCGTAAGAGACTATGACGATTTTACCCCTTTAATTTGAATTGAGTTTGATCCAAGGGCTTCATATGCTTTAAACATGTCTAATACCTATTCAAGGACTCAAAAATATTTGGTAATTATTCACAACAAAATAATATGAAAGGTGTTCATACACTAAAAATCGCCTAAGAGACTATGACGGTTTTAGCCTTTGATTTAAATGGAGTTTGATCCAAGGGCTTCTTACGCTTTAAATATATCTAACACCTATTTAAGGACTCAAAAATATTTGGTTATTATTCACAACCAAAATAATTTGAAAGGTGTTCATACACAAATCGCCTAAGAGACTATGACGGTTTTACCCTTTGATATAAAATAAGTTTGATCCGAGGGTTCATATGATTTAAATATATCTAATACCTATTCAAGGAGTCAAAATTATTTTGTAATTAACCACAAAAAATGATTTAAAAGGTGTTCATACACCACAAATCACCTTAGAGACTATGACGGTTTTACCCTTTGATTTGAATTGAGTTTGATCTAAGGGCTTCATATTCTTTAAATAGACTTAATGCCTATTCAAGGACTCAAAATTATTTGTTAATTATTCACAACAAAATTATTTCAAAGTTGTTCATACACCACAAATCGCCCAAGAGACTATGACGATTTTACCCTTTCATTTAAATTGAGTTTGATCCAAGGGCTTCATATGCTTTAAATATATCTAAGACCTATTCAAGGTGTCATAAATATTTTGTAAATATTCACAACAAAATAATTTGAAAGGTGTTCATACACCACAAATCGGCTAAGAGACTATGACAGTTTTACCATTTGATTTGAAATAAGTTTAATCCAAGGGCTTCATATGATTGAAATATACCTAATACCAATTCAAGGAGTGACAAGTATTTGGAAATTAATCACCAAAAATGATTTGAAATATGTTCATACACCTAAAATCGCCTAAGAGACTATGATGGTTTTACCCTTTGATTTGAATTGAGTTAGATCCAAGGGCTTCATATGATTTGAATATATCTAATATCTATTCAAGGACTCAATTTTGTTTTGGTAATTATTCAATACAAAATGATTTGTATTAGGTTTTACCCTTTGATTTGAATTAAAATCGATCCAAGGGCTTCATATGATTTAAATAGACTTAATACCTATTCAAGGACTCAAAAATATTTGGTAATTATTCACAATAAAATGATTTGAAAGGTGTTCATACACCACAAATCGCCTAAGAGACTATGACGGTTTTACCCTTTGTTTTAAATTGAGTTTGATCCAAGGGCTTCATATGCTTTAAATATATCTAATACCTATTCAAGGTGTCATAAATATTTTGTAAATATTCACAAAAAAATAATTTTAAAGGTGTTCATACACCACAAATCGCCTAATAGACTATGACGGTTTTACCCTTTGATTTGAAATAAGTTTAATCCAAGGGCTTCATATGATTGAAATATACCTAATACAAATTCAAGGAGTGAAAAGTTTTGGGTAATTAAGCACACAAAATGATTTAAAAGGTGTTCATACACCAAAAATTACCTAAGAGACTATGACGCTTTTACCCTTTGATTTGAATTGAGTTAGATCCAAGGGATTCATATGATTCAAATATATATAACATATATTCAAGGACTCAATTTCTTTTGGTTATTATTCAATACAAAATGATTTGGAAGGTTTTCATACATCACAAATCGCTGAAGAGACTATGACGGTTTTACCCTTTGATATGAAATAAGTTTTATCCAAGGATTTTATATGATTGAAATATATCTAATACCTATTGAAGGAGTCAAAAATATTTGGTAATTAAGCACAAAAAATGATTTGAAAGGTGTTCATACACCACAAATCCCCTAAGAGACTATGACGGTTTTACCTTTTGATTTGAATTGAGGATGATCCAAGGACTTCATATGCTTTAAAAAGATCTAATACCTATTCAAGGACTCAAAAAATATCTGGTAATTATTCCTAACAAAATGATTTGAAAGGTGTTCATTCACCACAAATCGCCTTAGAGACTGTGACTGTTTTGCCCTTTGATTTGAATTGAGTTTGATCCTAGGGCTTCATGTGATTTAAATATATCTAACACCTATTCAAGGACTCAAAAATATTTTGTTATTATTCACAACCAAAATAATTTGAAAGGTGTTCATACACCACAAATCGCCTAAGAGACTATGACGATTTTACACTTTGATTAGAAATAAGTATGATTCAAATGCTTTATATGATTAAGATATATCTAATACCCATTCAAGGACTTAAAAATATTTTGGTTATTAAGCAAAAACAATGATTTGAAAGGTGTTTATAAACCACACAACCCTTACGAGATTATGACGATTTTACCCTTTGATTTAAATTGAGTTTGATAGAAGGATTTCATATGCTTTCAATAGATCTAATACCTATTCAAGGACTCAAAAAGATTTGAAAGATGTCATTCACCACAAATCGTCTAAGAGACCATGACGGTTTTACCATTTGTTTTGAATTTAGTTTGAACCAAGGGCTTCATATGCTTTAAATAGATCTAGTACCTATTCAAGGATTCAAAAATGTTTGGTAATTATTCACAACAAAATGATTTGAAAGGTGTTCATACACCACAAATCGCCTAAGAGACTATGACTGTTTTACCCTTTGATTTAAATGGAGTTTGATCCAAGGGCTTCATACGCTTTAAAAATATCTAACAGCTAATCACGGACAAAAAAAATTGGTATTTATTCACAACCAAAATAATTTGAAAGGTGTTCATACACCACAAATCGCCTAAGAGACTATGACGGTTTTACCCTTTGATTTGAAATAAGTTTGATCCAAATGCTTTATATGCTTTAAATAGATCTAGTACCTATTCAATGACTCAAAAATATTTGGTAATTATTCACAACAAAATGATTTGAAAGGTGTTCATACACCACAAATCGCCTAAGAGACTATGACGGTTTTACCCTTTAATTTAACTTGAGTTTGATCCAAGGGCTTCGTATGCTTTAAATATATCTAATACCTATTCAAAGTGTCATAAATATTTTGTAAATATTCACAACAAAATGATTTGAAAGATGTTCATACACCAAAAATCTCCAAAGAGACTATGACGGTTTTACACTTTAATTTGAATTGACTTAGATCCAAGGGCTTTATATGATTTAAATATATCTAATATCTATTCAAGGACTCCATTTTTTTGGTAATTATTCAATTTAAAATGATTTGAAAGGTTTTCATACACCACAAATCGCCGAAGAGACTACTACGGTTTTACCCTTTGATATGAAATAAGTTTGATCCAAGGGTTTCATATGATTGAAATATATCGAATACCTATTAAAGGAGGCAAAAAGATTTGGTAATTACACAAAAAATGATTTGAAAGGTGTTCATACACCACAAATCCCCTAAGAGACTATGACGGTTTTACCTTTTGATTTTAATTGAGGTTGATCCAAGGACTCCATATGCTTTAAAAAGATCTAATACCTATTCAAGGACTCAAAAAAATTTTGTAATTTGATTTGAAAGGTGTTCATTCACTACAAATCGCCTAAGAGACTATGACAGTTTTACCCTTTGATTTAAATTGAGTTTGATCCAAGGGCTTCATATGCTTTAAATATATCTAATACCTATTCAAGGTGTCATAAATATTTTGTAAATATTCACAACAAAATAATTTGAAAGGTGTTCATACACCACAAATCGCCTAAGAGACTATGACGGTTTTACCCTTTGATTTGAAATAAGTTTAATCCAAGGGCTTCATATGATTGAAATATACCTAATACAAATTCAAGGAGTGAAACGTATTTGGTAATTAAGCACCAAAAATTATTTAAAAGGTGTTCATACACCAAAAATCCCCTACAAGACTATGACGGTTTTACCCTTTGATTTGAATTGAGTTAGATCCAAAGGCTTCATATGATTTAAATATATCTAATATTTCTTCAAAGACTCAAATGTTTTTGGTAATTATTCAATACAAAATGATTTGAAAGGTTTTCATACACCATAAATCGCCTAAGAGACTATGACGGTTTTACCCTTTGATATGAAATAAATTTGATCCGAGGGTTCATATGATTGAAATATATCTAATACCTATTCAAGGAGTCAAAATTATTTGGTAATTAACCACAAAAAATGATTTGAAAGGTGTTCATACACCACAAATCCCCTAAGAGACTATGACGATTTTACCCTTCGATTTAAATTGAGTTTGATCCAAGGGCTTCATATGCTTTAAATAAATCAAACACCTATTCAAGGTGTCATAAATATTTTGTAAATATTCACAACAAAATAATTTGAAAGGTGTTCATACAGCACAAATCGCCTAAGAGACTATGACGGTTTCACCCTTTGATTTGAAATAAGTTTAATCCAAGGGCTTCATATGATTGAAATATACCTAATACCATTTCAAGGAGTGAAAAGTATTTGGAAATTAAGCACCAAAAATGATTTGAAAGATGTTCATACACCAAAAATCGCCTAAGAGGATATGACGGTTTTACACTTTGCTTTGAATTGACTTAGATCCAAGGGCTTCATATGATTTAAATATATCTAATATCTATTCAAGGACTCATTTTTTTTGGTAATTATTCAATACAAAATGATTGAAAGGTTTTCATACACCACAAATCGCCGGATAGACTATGACGGTTTTACCCTTCGATATGAAATAAGTTTGATCCAAGGGTTTCATATGATTGAAATATATCTAAGACCTATTGAAGGAGTCAATATTATTTGGTAATTAAGCACAAAAAATGATTTGAAAGGTGTTCATACACCACAAATCCCCTAAGAGACTATGACGGTTTTACCTTTTAATTTGAATTGAGGATTATCCAAGGACTTCATATGCTTTAAAAAGATCTAATACCTATTCAAGGACTCAAAATATATTTGGTAATTATTCCTAACAAAATGATTTGAAAGGTGTTCATTCACCACAAATCGCCTAAGAGACTATGACGGTTTTGCCCTTTGATTTGAATTGAGTTTGATCCTAGGGCTTCATTTGATTTTAATATATCTAACACCTATTCAAGGACTCAAAAATATTCAAAAATATTTGGTTATTATTCACAACCAAAAAATTTTGAAAGGTGTTCATACAACACAAATCGCCTAAGAGACTATAACGATTTTACCCTTTGATTTGAAATAAGTTTGATTCTAATGCTTCATATGATTAAAATATATCTAATACCCATTCAAGGACTTAAAAATATTTTGGTAATTAAGCACAAACAATGATTTGAAAGGTGTTTATAAACCACACAACCCCTACGAGACTATGACGGTTTTACCCTTTGATTTGAATTGAGTTTGATAGAAGGACTTCATATGCTTTAAATAGATCTAATACCTATTCAAGGACTCAAAAAGATTTGAAAGATGTTCATTCACCACAAATCGTCTAAGAGACCATGACGGTTTTACAATTTGTTTTGAATTGAGTTTGAACCAAGGGCTTCATATGCTTTAAATAGATCTAGTACCTATTCAAGGACTCAAAAATATTTGGTAATTATTCACAACAAAATGATTTGAAAGGTGTTCATACACCACAAATCGCCTAAGAGACTATGACGGTTTTACCCTTTGATTTAAATGGAGTTTGATCCAAGGGCTTCATACGCTTTAAAAATATCTAACAGCTATTCACGGACTCAAAAATATTTGGTATTTATTCACGACCAAAATAATTTGAAAGGTGTTCATACACCACAAATCGCCTAAGAGACTATGACGGTTTTACCCTTTGATTTGAAATAAGTTTGATCCAAATGCTTCATATGCTTTAAATAGATCTAGTACCTATTCAAAGACTCAAAAATATTTGGTAATTATTCACAACAAAATGATTTGAAACGTGTTCATACACGACAAATCGCCTAAGAGACTATGACGGTTTTACCCTTTGATTTAACTTGAGTTTGATCCAAGACCTTCATATGCTTTCAATATATCTAATACCTATTCAAAGTGTCATAAATATTTTGTAAATATTCACAACAAAAATAATTTGAAAGGTGTCCATAAACCACAAATCGCCTAAGAGACTATGACGGTTTTACCCTTTGATTTGAAATAAGTTTAATCCAAGGGCTTTATGTGATTGAAATATAACTAATAGCAATTCAAGGACTGAAACGTTTTGTGAAATTAAGCACCAAAAATGATTTGAAAGATGTTCATACACTAAAAATCTCCAAAGAGACTATGACGGTTTTACACTTTGATTTGAATTCACTTAGATCCAAGGGCTTCATATGATTTAAATATATCTAATATCTATTCAAGGACTCAATTTTTTTGGTTATTATTTAATTTCAAATTGATTTGAAAGGTTTTCATACACCACAAATCGCCGAAGAGACTACTACGGTTTTACCCTTTGATATGAAATAAGTTTGATCCAAGGGTTTCATATGATTTAAATATATCTAATACCTATTAAAGGAGTCAAAAAGATTTGGTAATTAAGCACAGAAAATGATTTGAAAGGTGTTCATACACCACAAATCCCCTAAGAGACTATGACGGTTTTACCTTTTGATTTGAATTGAGGTTGATCCAAAAACTTCATATGCTTTAAAAAGATCTAATACCTATTCAAGGACTCAAAAAATATTTGGTAATTATTCCCAACAAAATGATTTGAAAGGTGTTCATTCACCACAAATCGCCTAAGAGACTATGACGATTTTACCCTTTGATTTAAATTGAGTTTGATCCAAGGGTTTCATATGCTTTAAATATATCTAATACCTATTCAAGGTGTCATAAATATTTTGTAAATATTCACAACAAAATAATTTGAAAGGTGTTCATACACCACAAATCGCCTAAGAGATTATGACGGTTTTACCCTTTGATTTGAAATAAGTTTAATACAAGGGCTTCATATGATTGAAATATACCTAATACAAATTCCAGGAGTGAAACGTATTTGGTAATTAAGCACCAAAAATGATTTAAAAGGTGTTCCTACACCAAAAATCCCCTACAAGACTATGACGGTTTTACCCTTTGATTTGAATTGAGTTAGATCCATGGGCTTCATATGATTTAAATATATCTAATATTTATTCAAGGACTCAAATGTTTTTGGTAATTATTAAATACAAAATGATTTGAAAGGTTTTCACACACCATAAATCGCCTAAGAGACTATGACGGTTTTACCCTTTGATATGAAATAAGTTTGTTCCGAGGGTTCATATGATTGAAATATATCTAATACCTATTCAAGGAGTCAAAATTATTTGGTAATTAACCACAAAAAATGATTTTAAAGGTGTTCATACACCACAAATCCCTAAGAGACTATGACGATTTTACCCTTCGATTTAGATTGAGTTTGATCCAAGGGCTTCATATGCTTTAACTATATCTAACACCAATTCAAGGTGTCATAAATATTTTGTAAATATTCACAACAAAATAATTTGAAAGGTGTTCATACACCAAAAATCGCCTAAGAGACTATGACGGTTTTACCCTTTGATTTGAAATAAGTTTAGTCCAAGGGCTTCATATGAATGAAATATACCTAATACCAATTCAAGGGGTGAAAAGTATTTGGAAATTAAGCACCAAAAATGATTTGAAAGATGTTCATACACCAAAAATCGCCTAAGAGACTATGACGGTTTTACACTTTGATTTGAATTGACTTAGATCCAAGGGCTTCATATGATTTAAATATATCTAATATCTATTCAAGGACTCAATTTTTTTTTGTAATTATTCAATACAAAATGATTGAAAGGTTTTCATACACCACAAATCGCCGAAGAGACTATGACGGTTTTACCCTTTGATATGAAATAAGTTTGATCCATGGGTTTCATATGATTGAAATATATCTAAGACCTATTGAAGGAGTCAAAAATATTTGGTAATTAAGCACAAAAAATGATTTGAAAGGTGTTCATACACCACAAATCGCCTAAGAGACTATGACGGTTTTACCCTTTGATTTAAATGGATTTTGATCCAAGGGCTTCATACGCTTTAAAAATATCTAACAGCTATTCACGGACTCAAAAATATTTGGTATTTATTCACAACCAAAATAATTTGAAAGGTGTTCATACACCACAAATCGCCTAAGAGACTATGACGGTTTTACCCTTTGATTTGAAATAAGTTTGATCCAAATGCTTCATATGCTTTAAATAGATCTAGTACCTATTCAAAGACTCAAAAATATTTGGTAATTATTCACAACAAAATGATTTGAAAGGTGTTCATACACGACAAATCGCCTAAGAGACTATGACGGTTTTACCCTTTGATTTAACTTGAGTTTGATCCAAGGCCTTCATATGCTTTAAATATATCTAATACCTATTCAAAGTGTCATAAATATTTTGTAAATATTCACAACAAAATAATTTGAAAGGTGTCCATAAACCACAAATCGCCTAAGAGACTATGACGGTTTTACCCTTTGATTTGAAATAAGTTTAATTCAAGGGCTTCATGTGATTGAAAAATACCTAATACCAATTCAAGGAGTGAAATGTTTTGTGAAATTATGCACCAAAAATGATTTGAAAGATTTTCATACACCAAAAATCTCCAAAGAGACTATGACGGTTTTACACTTTGATTTGAATTGACTTAGATCCAAGGGCTTCATATGATTTAAATATATCTAATATCTATTCAAGGACTCAATTTTTTTGGTAATTATTCAATTTAAAATGATTTGAAAGGTTTTCATACACCACAAATCGCCGAAGAGACTACTACGGTTTTACCCTTTGATATGAAATAAGTTTGATCCAAGGGTTTCATATGATTTAAATATATCTAATATCTATTAAAGGAGTCAAAAAGATTTGGTAATTAAGCACAAAAAATGATTTGAAAGGTGTTCATACACCACAAATCCCCTAAGAGACTATGACGGTTTTACCTTTTGATTTAAATTGAGGTTGATCCAAGGACTTCATATGCTTTAAAAAGATCTAATACCTATTCAAGGACTCAAAAAATATTTGGTAATTATTCCCAACAAAATGTTTTGAAAGGTGTTCATTCACCACAAATCGCCTAAGAGACTATGACGGTTTTGCCCTTTGATTTGAATTGGGTTTGATCCTAGGACTTCATTTGATTTCAATATATCTAACACCTATTCAAGGACTCAAAAATATTCAAAAATGTTTGGTTATTATTCACAATCAAAATAATTTGAAAGGTGTTCATACACCACAAATCGCCTAAGAGACTATGACGATTTTACCCTTTGATTTGAAATAAGTTTAATCCAAGGGCATCATATGATTGAAATATACCTAATACCAATTAAAGGAGTGAAAAGTATTTGGAAATTAAGCACCAAAAATGATTTGAAGGATGTTCATACACCAAAAATCGCCTAAGAGACTATGACGGTTGTACACTTCGATTTGAATTGACTTAGATCCAAGGGCTTCATATGATTTAAATATATCTAATATCTATTCAAGGACTCAATTTTTTTTGGTAATTATTCAATACAAAATGATTGAAAGGTTTTCATACACCACAAATCGCCGAAGAGACTATGACGGTTTTACCCTTTGATATGAAATAAGTTTGATCCAAGGGTTTCATATGATTGAAATATATCTAAGACCTATTGAAGGAGTCAAAAATATTTGGTAATTAAGCACAAAAAATGATTTGAAAGGTGTTCATACACCACAAATCCCCTAAGAGACTATGACGGTTTTACCTTTTGATTTGAATTGAGGATGATCCAAGGACTTCATATGCTTGAAAAAGATCTAATAACTATTCAAGGACTCAAAAAATATTTGGTAATTATTCCTAACAAAATGATTTGAAAGGTGTTCATTCACCACAAATCGCCTAAGAGACTATGACGGTTTTGCCCTTTGATTTGAATTGAGTTTGATCCTAGGGCTTCATTTGATTTCAATATATCTAACACCTATTCAAGGACTCAAAAATATTCAAAAATATTTGGTTATTATTCACAACCAAAATAATTAGAAAGGTGTTCACACACCACAAATCGCCTAAGAGACTATACGATTTTACCCTTTGAGTTGAAATAAGTTTGATTCAAATGCTTCATATGATTAAAATATATCTAATACCCATTCAAGGACTTAAAAATATTTTGGTAATTAAGCACAAACAATGATTTGAAAGGTGCTTATAAACCACACAACCCCTACGAGACTATGACGGTTTTACCCTTTGATTTAAATGGAGTTTGATCCAAGGGCTTCATACGCTTTAAAAATATCTAACAGCTATTCACGGACTAAAAAATATTTGGTATTTATTCAAAACCAAAATAATTTGAAAGGTGTTCATACACCACAAATCGCCTAAGAGACTATGACGGTTTTACCCTTTCATTTGAAATAAGTTTGATCCAAATGCTTCATATGCTTTAAATAGATCTAGTACCTATTCAAAGACTCTAAAATATTTGGTAATTATTCACAACAAAACTATTTGAAAGGTGTTCATACACCACAAATCGCCTAAGAGATTATGACGGTTTTACCCTTTGATTTAAATTGAGTTTGATCCAAGGGCTTCATATGCTTTAAATATATCTAATACCTATTCAATGTGTCATAAATATTTTGTAAATATTCACCACCAAATAATTTGAAAGGTGTTCATACACCACAAATCGCCTAAGAGACTTTGACTTCTTTACCCTTTGATTTGAAATAAGTTTAATCCAAGGGCTTCATATGATTGAAATATACCTAATACCAATTCAAGGAGTGAAATTTTTTGTGAAATTAAGCACCAAAAATGATTTGAAAGATTCTCATACACCAAAAATTGCCTAAGAGACTATGACAGTTTTACACTTTGATTTGAATTGACTTAGATCCAAGGAATTCATATGATTTAAAAAGATCTAATAGTTTGAAAGGTGTTCATTCACCACAAATCGCCTAAGAGACTATGACGGTTTTACCCTTTGATTTGAAATAAGTTTCATCCAAATGCTTCATATGCTTTAAATAGATCTAGTACCTATTCAAGGACTCAAAAATATTTGGTAATTAATCACAACAAAATGATTTGAAAGGTGTTCATGCACCACAAATTGCCTAAGAGATATGAGGGTTTTACCCTTTGATTTGAAATAAGTTTGATCAAAACGCTTCATATGCTTTAAATAGATCTATTACCTATTCAAGGACTCAAAAATATTTGGTAATTATTCATAACAAAAAGATTTGAAAGGTGTTCATAAACCACAAATTGCCTAAGAGACTATGACGGTTTTACACTTTGATTTAAATTGAGTTTGATCCAAGGGCTTCATATGCTTTAAATATATCTAATACCTATTCAAGGTGTCATAAATATTTTGTAAATATTCACAACCAAAATAATTTGAAAGGTGTTCATACACCACAAATAGCCTAAGAGACCATGAAAGTTTTACCCTTTGATTTGAAATAAGTTTAATCGAAGGGCTTCATATGATTGAAATATACCTAATACAAATTCAAGGAGTGAAAAGTATTTGGTAATTAAGCCCAAAAAATGATTTGAATGGTGATCATACAGCAAAAATTACCTAAAAGACTATGACGCTTTTACCCTTTGATTTGATTTGAGTTAGATCCAAGGGCTTCATATGATTTAAATATATCTAATATATATTCAAGGACTCAATTTTTTTTGGTAATTATTCAATACAAAATGATTTGAAAGGTTGTCATACACCACAAATCGCCTAAGAGCCTATGACGGTTTTACCCTTTGATATAAAATAAGTTTGATCCGAGGTTTCATATGATTGAAATATATCTAATACCTATTGAAGGAGTCAAAAATATTTGGTAATTAAGCACAAAAAATGATTTAAAAGGTGCTCATACACCACAAATCGCCAAAGAGACTATGACGGTTTTACCATTTGATTTGAACTGAGTTTGATCTAAGGGCTTCATATTCTTTAATAGACTTAATACCTATTCAAGGACTCAAAAATATTTGGTAATTATTCACAACAAAATGATTTGAAAGGTGTTTATACAGCACAAATCGCCTAAGAGACTATAACGGTTTTACCCTTTGATTTAAATTGAGTTTAATCCAAGGGATTCATGTGCTTTAAATATATCTAATACCTATTCAAGGTTTCATAAATATTTTGTAAATATTCACAACAAAATAATTTTAAATGTGTTCATACACCACAAATCGCCTATGAGACTTTGACGGTTTTACCCTTTGATTTGAAATAAGTTTAATCCAAGGGCTTCATATGATTGAAATATACCTAATACCAATTCAAGGAGTGAAAAGTATTTGGAAATTAAGCACCAAAAACAATTTGAAAGATGTTCATACACCAAAAATCGCCTAAGAGACTCTGACGGTTTCACACTTCGATTTGAATTGACTTAGATCCAAGGGCTTCATATGATTTAAATATATCTAATATCTATTCAAGGACTCAATTTTTTTTAAAAATTAATCAATACAAAAGGATTTGAAAGGTTTTCATACTCCACAAATCGCCGAATAGACTATGACGGTTTTACCCTTTGATATGAAATAAGTTTGATCCGAGGGTTCATTTGATTGAAATATATCTAATACCTATTCAAGGAGTCAAAATTATTTAGTAATTAACCACAAAAAATGATTTGAAAGGTGTTCATACACCACAAATCCCCTAAGAGACTATGATGAATTTACCCTTCGATTTAAATTGAGTTTGATCCAAGGGCTTCATATGCTTTAAATATATCTAACACCTATTCAAGGTGTCATAAATATTTTGTAAATATTCACAACAAAATAATTTGAAAGGTGTTCATACACCACAAATCGCCTAAGAGACTATGACGGTTTTACCCTTTGATTTGAAATAAGTTTAATCCAAGGGCTTCATATGATTGAAATATACCTAATACCAATTCAAGGAGTGAAAATTATTTGGAAATTAAGCACCAAAAATGATTTGAAAGATGTTCATACACCAAAAATCGCCTAAGAGGATATGACGGTTTTACACTTTGATTTGAATTGACTTAGATCCAAGGGCTTCATATGATTTAAATATATCTAATATCTATTCAAGGACTCAATTTTTTTTGGTAATTATTCAATACAAAATGATTGAAAGGTTTTCATACACCACAAATCGCTGAAGAGACTATGACGGTTTTACCCTTTGATATGAAATAAGTTTGATCCAAGGGTTTCATATGATTGAAATATATCTAAGACCTATTGAAGGAGTCAAAAATATTTGGTAATTAAGCACAAAAAATGATTTGAAAGGTGTTCATACACCACAAATCCCCTAAGAGACTATGACGGTTTTACCTTTTGATTTGAATTGAGGATGATCCAAGGACTTCATATGCTTTAAAAAGATCTAATAACTATTCAAGGACTCAAAAAATATTTGGTAATTATTCCTAACAAAATGATTTGAAAGGTGTTCATTCACCACAAATCGCCTAAGAGACTATGACGGTTTTGCCCTTTGATTTGAATTGAGTTTGATCCTAGGGCTTCATTTGATTTCAATATATCTAACACCTATTCAAGGACTCAAAAATATTCAAAAATATTTGGTTATTATTCACAACCAAAATGATTTGAAAGGTGTCCATACACCACAAATCGCCTAAGAGACTATGACGATTTTACCCTTTGATTTGAAATAGGTTTGATTCAAATGCTTCATATGATTAAAATATATCTAATACCCATTCAAGGACTTAAAAATATTTTGGTAATTAAGCACAAACAATGATTTGAAAGGTGCTTATAAACCACCCAACCCCTACGAGACTATGACGGTTTTACCCTTTGATTTGAATTGAGTTTGATAGAAGGACTTCATATGCGTTAAATAGATCTAATACCTATTCAAGGACTCAAAAAGATTTGAAAGATGTTCATTCACCGCAAATCGTCTAATAGACCATGACAGTTTTTCAGTTTGTTTTGAATTTAGTTTGAACCAAGGGATTCATATGCCTTAAATAGATCTAGTACCTATTCAAGGACTCAAAAATATTTGGTAATTATTCACAACAAAATGATTTGAAAGGTGTTTATACACCACAAATCGCCTAAGAGACTATGACGATTTTACCCTTTGATTTAAATGAAGTTTGATCCAAGGGCTTCATACGCTTTCAAAATATCTAACAGCTATTCACGGACACAAAAATATTTGGTATTTATTCACAACCAAATTAATTTGAAAGGTTTTCATACACCACAAATCGCCTAAGAGACTATGATGGTTTTACCCTTTGATTTGTAATAAGTTTGATCCAAATGCTTCATATGCTTTAAATAGATCTAGTACCTATTCAAAGACTCAAAAATATTTGGTGATTATTCACAACAAAACTATTTGAAAGGTGTTCATACACCACAAATCGCCTAAGAGACTATGACGGTTTTACCCTTTGATTTAAATTGAGTTTGATCCAAGGGCTTCATATGCTTTAAATATATCTAATACCTATTCAAAGTGTCATAAATATTTTGTAAATATTCACCACCAAATAATTTGAAAGGTGTTCATACACCACAAATCGCCTAAGAGACTTTGACTGTTTTACCCTTTGATTTGAAATAAGTTTAATCCAAGGGCTTCATATGATTTAAATATACCTAATACCAATTCAAGGAGTGAAAAGTCTTGTGAAATTAAGCACCAAAAATGATTTGAAAGATTCTCATACACCAAAAATTGCCTAAGAGACTATGACGGTTTTACACTTTGATTTGAATTGACTTAGACCCAAGGACTTCATATGATTTAAAAATATCTAATACATATTCAAGGACTCAAAGAATATTTGGTAATTATTCCCAACAAAATGATTTGAAAGGTATTCATTCACCACAAATCGCCTAAGAGACTATGACGGTTTTACCCTTTGATTTGAAATAAGTTTCATCCAAATGCTTCATATGCTTTAAATAGATCTAGTACCTATTCAAGGACTCAAAAATATTTGGTAATTAATCACAACAAAATGATTTGAAAGGTGTTCATGCACCACAAATTGCCTAAGAGACTATGACGGTTTTACCCTTTGATTTAAATGGTGTTTGATCCAAGGGCTTCAGACGCTTTAAAAATATCTAAAAGCTATTCACTGACTCAAAAATATTTGGTTATTATTCACAAGCAAAATAATTTGAAAGGCGTTCATACACCACAAATCGCCTAAGAGACTATGACGGTTTTACCCTTTGATTTGAAATAAGTTTGATCAAAATGCTTCATATGCTTTAAATAGATATATTACCTATTCAAGGACTCAAAAATATTTGGTAATTATTCACAACAAAAAGATTTGAAAGGTGTTCATAAACCACAAATTGCCTAAGAGACTATGACGGTTTTACCCTTTGATTTAAATTGAGTTTGATCCAAGGGCTTCATATGCTTTAAATATATCTAATCTCTATTCAAGGTTTCATAAATATTCTGTAAATATTCACAACAAAATAATTTGAAAGGTGTTCATACACCACAAATCCCGTAAGAGACTATAACGGTTTTACCCTTTAATTTGAATTGAGTTTGATCCAACGGCTTCATATGCTTTAAACATGTTTAATACCTATTCAAGGACTCAAAAATATTTGGTAATTATTCACAAAAAAATAATATGAAAGGTGTTCATACACCAAAAATCGCCAAAGAGACTATGACGGTTTTACCCTTTGATTTAAATGGAGTTTGATCCAAGGGCTTCATACGCTTTAATTATATCTAACACCTATTCAAGGACTCAAAAATATTTTGTTATTATTCGCAACCAAAATAATTTGAATGGTGTTCATACACCACAAATCGCCTAAGAGACTATGACAGTTTTACCCTTTGATTTGAAATAATTTTAATCGAAGGGCTTCATATGATTGAAATATACCTAATACAAATTCAAGGAGTGAAAAGTATTTGGTAATTAAGCCCAAAAATGATTTGAATGGTGATCATACACCAAAAATTACCTAAGAGACTATGACGCTTTTACCCTTTGATTTGAATTGAGTTAGATCCAAGGGCTTCATATGATTTAAATATATCTAATATATATTCAAGGACTCATTTTTTTTGGTAATTATTCAATACAAAATGATTTGAAAGGTTGTCATACACCACAAATCGCCTAAGAGCCTATGATGGTTTTACCCTTTGATATAAAATAAGTTTGATCCGAGGGTTCATATGATTTAAATATATCTAACACCTATTCAAGGAGTCAAAATTATTTGGTAATTAACCACAAAAAATGATTTAAAAGGTGTTCATACACCACAAATCACCTTAGAGACTATGACGGTTTTACCCTTTGATTTGAATTGAGTTTGATCTAAGGGCTTCATATTCTTTAAATATACTTAATACCTATTCAAGGACTCAAAAATATTTGTTAATTATTCACAACAAAATTATTTGAAAGGTGTTCATACACCACAAATCGCCCAAGAGACTATGACGATTTTACCCTTTCATTTAAATTGAGTTTGATCCAAGGGCTTCATATGCTTTAAATATATCTAATACCTATTCAAGGTGTCATAAATGTTTTGTAAATATTCACAACAAAATAAATTGAAAGGTGTTCATACACCACAAATCGGCTTTGAGACTATGACAGTTTTACCATTTGATTTGAAATAAGTTTAATACAAGGGCTTCATATGATTGAAATATACCTAATACCAATTCAAGGAGTGACAAGTATTTGGAAATTAAGCACCAAAATGGATTTGATAGATGTTCATACACCTAAAATCGCCTAAGAGACTATGACGGTTTTACCCTTTGATTTGAATTGAGTTAGATCAAAGGGATTCATATGATTTGAATATATCTAATATCTATTCAAGGACTCAATTTTGTTTTGGTAATTATTCAATACAAAATGATTTGAAAGGTGTTCATACACCACAAATCGTCGAAGAGACTATGACGGTTTTACCCTTTGATATGAAATAAGTTTGATCCAAGGGTTTCATATGATTGAAATATATCTAATACCTATTGAAGGATTCAAAAATATTTGGTAATTAAGCACAAAAAATGATTTAAAAGGTGTTCATACACCACAAATCCCCTAAGAGACTATAACGGTTTTACCTTTTGATTTGAATTGAGGTTGATCTAAAGGCTTCATATTCTTTAAATAGACTTAATACCTATTCAAGGACTCAAAAATCATTGGTAATTGTTCACAACAAAATGATTTGAAAGGTGTTCATACACCACAAATCGCTAAGAGACTATGACGGTTTTACCCTTTGATTTAAATAGAGTTTGATCCAAGGGCTTCATATGCTTTAAATATATCTAATACCTATTCAAGGTTTCATAAATATTTTGTAAATATTCACAACAAAATAATTTGAAAGGTTTTCATACACCACAAATCGCCTAAGAGACTATGACGGTTTTTCCCTTTGATTTAAATGGAGTTCGATCCAAGGGCTTCATACGCTTTAAAAATATTTAACAGCTATTCACGGACTCAAAAATATTTGGTATTTATTCACAACCAAATTAATTTGAAAGGTGTTCATACACCACAAATCGCCTAAGAGACTATGATGGTTTTACCCTTTGATTTGAAATAAGTTTGATCCAAATGCTTCATATGCTTTAAATAGATCTAGTACCTATTCAAAGACTCAAAATATTTGGTAATTATTCACAACAAAACTATTTGAAAGGTGTTCATACACCACATATCCTCGAAGAGACTATGACGGTTTTACCCTTTGATTTAAATTGAGTTTGATCCAAGGGCTTCATATGCATTAAATATATCTAATACCTATTCAAAGTGTCATAAATATTATGTAAATATTCACCACCAAGTAATTTGAAAGGTGTTCATACACCACAAATCGCCTAAGAGACTTTGACTGTTTTACCGTTTGATTTGAAATAAGTTTAATCCAAGGGCTTCATATGATTGAAAGATCCCTAATACCAATTCAAGGAGTGAAAAGTTTTGTGAAATTAAGCACCAAAAATGATTTGAAAGATTCTCATACACCAAAAATCGCCTAAGAGACTATGACGGTTTTACACTTTGATTTGAATTAACTTAGATCCAATGACTTCATATGATTTAAAAAGATCTAATACCTATTCAAGAACTCAAAAAATATATGGTAATTATTCCCAACAAAATGATTTAAAAGGTGTTCATTCACCACAAATCGCCTAAGAGACTATGACGGTTTTACCCTTTGATTTGAAATAAGTTTGATCCAAATGATTCATATGCTTTAAATAGATCTAGTACCTATTCAAGGACTCAAAAATATTTGGTAATTATTCACAACAATATGATTTGAAAGGTGTTCATGCACCACAAATTGCCTAAGAGACTATGACGGTTTTATCCTTTGATTTCAATGGAGTTTGATGCTAGGGATTCAGACGCTTTAAAAATATCTAACAGCTATTCACGGGCTCAAAAATATTTGGTTATTATTCTCAACCAAAATAATTGGAAAGGTGTTCATACACCACAAATCGCTTAAGAGACTATGACGGTTTTACACTTTGATTTGAAATAAGTTTGTTCCAAATTCTTCATATGCTTTAAATAGATCTATTACCTATTCAAGGACTCAAAAATATTTGGTTATTATTCACAACCAAAATAATTTGAAAGGTGTTCATACACCACAATTCGCCTAAGAGACTATTACGGTTTTACCCTTTGATATGAAATAAGTTTGATCCGAGGGTTCATATGATTGAAATATATCTAATACCTATTCAAGGAGTCAAAAGTATTTGGTAATTAACCACAAAAAATGATTTGAAAGGTGTTCATACACCACTAATCCCCTAAGAGACTATTACGGTTTTACCTTTTGATTTGAATTGAGGTTGATCCTAGGATTTTATTTGCTTTAAAAAGATCAAATACCTATTCAAGGACTTTAAATATATTTGGTAATTATTCACAACAAAATGATTTGAAAGGTGTTCATACACCACAAATCGCCTAAGAGACTATGACGGTTTTACCCTTTGATTTGAAAGAAGTTTGATCCAAATGCTTCATATGAGTAAAATAGATCTAATACCCATTCAAGGTGTTAAAAATATTTTGGTAATTAAGCACAAACAATGATTTGAAAGGTGTTTATACACCACAAATCCCCTACGAGACTATGACGGTTTTACCCTTTTATTTGAATGGAATTGAATCGAAGGACTTCATATGCTTAAAATAGATCTAATACCCATTCAAGGCCTCAAAAATATTTTGTAATTATTCACAACAAAATGATTTGAAAGGTTTTCATACACCACAAATTGCCTAAGAGACTATGACGGTTTTACCCTTTGATATAAATTGAGTTTTATCCAAGGGCTTCATATGCTTTAAATATATCTAAAACCTATTCAAGGAGTCATAAATATTTTATAAATATTCACAAAAAAATAATTTGAAAGCTGTTCATACACCACAAATAGCCTAAGAGATTATGACGGTTTTACCCTTTAATTTGAATTTAGTTTGATCCAAGGGCTTCATATGCTTTAAACTTATCTAATACCTATTGAAGGACTCAAAAATTTTGGTAATTATTCACAACAAAATAATATGAAAGGTGTTATAACACCACAACTCGCCTAAGAGACTATGACGGTTTTACCATTTGATTTGAAATAAGTTTAATCCAAGGGCTTCATATGATTGAAATATACCTAATACAAATTCAAGGAGTGAAAAGTATTTTGTAATTAAGCACCAAAAATGATTTGAAAGGTGTTCATACACCAAAAATTGCCTAAGAGACTATGACGCTTTTACCCTTTGATTTGAATTGAGTTAGATCCAAGGGCTTCATATGATTTAAATATATCTAATATCTATTCAAGGACTCAATTTTTTATGGTAATTATTCAATATAAAATGATTTGAAAGGTTTTCATACACCACAAATCGCCTAAGATACTATGACGGTTTTACCCTTTGATATGAAATATGTTTGATCCAAGGGTTTCATATGATTGAAATATATCTAATACCTATTCAAGGAGTAAAAAGTATTTGGTAATTAACCTCAAAAAATGATTTGAAAGGTGTTCATACACCACAAATCGCCTAAGAGACTATTACGGTTTTACCCTTTGATTTGAATTGAGTTTGATCTAAGGGCTTCATATGCTTTAAATATACTTAATACCTATTCAAGGACTCAACAATATTTGGTAATTATTATCTACAAAATGATTTGAAAGGTGTTCATACACCACAGATTGCTAGAAGACTACGAAGGTTTTACCCTTTGATTTAAATTGGGTTTGATCCAAGGGCTTCATATGCTTTAAATATATCTAATACATATTCAAGGAGTCATAAATATTTTGTAAATATTCACAAAAATTTTTTTTAAAGGTGTTCATACACCACAATTCGCCTAAGAGATTATGACGGTTTTACCATTTGATTTGAAATAAGTTTAATCCAAGGGCTTCATATGATTGAAATATACCTAACACCAATTCAAGGAGTGTAAAGTATTTGGTAATTAAGCACCAAAAATGATTTGA
This sequence comes from Patellifolia procumbens, assembly GCA_947645195.1. Lineage (NCBI taxonomy): Eukaryota > Viridiplantae > Streptophyta > Magnoliopsida > Caryophyllales > Amaranthaceae > Patellifolia > Patellifolia procumbens. The sequence continues at coordinate 21,452 of CANSGD010000012.1, forward strand.
AAGGTGTTCATACACCAAAAATCGCCTAAGAGACTATAATGGTTTTACCCTTTGATTTGAATTGAGTGAGATCCAAGGGCTTCATATGATTTAAATATATCTAATATCTATTCAAGGACTCAAATTTTTTTTGTAATTATTCAATACAAAATGATTTGAAAGGTTTTCATACACCACAAATCGCCTAAGAGACTATGACGATTTTACCATTTGATATGAAATGAGTTTGATCCAAGGGTTTCATATGATTGAAATTTATCTAATACCTATTTAAGGAGTCAAAAATATTTGGTAATTAAGCACAAAAAATGATTTGAAAGGTGTTTATACACCAAAAATCCCCTAAGAGACTATGACTGTTTAACCTTTTGATTTGAATTAAGGTTGATCCAAGGACTTCATATGCTTTAAAAAGATCTAATACCTATTCAAGGACTCAAAAAATATTTGGTAATTATTCCCAACAAAATGATTTGAAAGGTGTTCATTCACCACAAATCGCTTAAGAGACTATGACGGTTTTGATCCTAGGGCTTCATATGCATTAAATATATCTAACACATATTAAAGGACTCAAAAATATTTGGTTATTATTCACAACCCAAATAATTTGGAAGGTGTTCACACACCACAAATCGCCTAAGAGACTATGACGGTTATACCCTTTGATTTGAATTGAGTTTGATCAAAGGACTTCATATGCTTTAATTAGATCTAATACCTATTCAAGGACTCAAAAAAAATTGGTAATTTTTCACAACAAAATGATTTGAAAGGTGTTCATACACCACCAATCTCCAAAGAGACCATGACAGTTTTACTCTTTGATTTAAATGGAGTTTGATCCAAGGCTTGATACGTTTTAAATATATCTAACACCTATTCAAGGACTCAAAAATATTTGGTTATTATTCACAACCAAAATAATTTGAAAGGTGTTCATACACCACAAATCTCCTAAGAGACTACGACGGTTTTACCCTTTGATTTGAAATAAGTTTGATCCAAATGCTTCATGTAATTAAAATATATCTAATGCCCATTAAAGGAGTAAAAAATATTTTGGTAATTAAGCACAAACAATGATTTGAAAGGTGTTTATACACCACAAATCCCCTACGAGACTATGACGGTTTTACCCTTTTATTTGAATGGAGTTGAATCGAAGGACTTCATATGCTTTAAGTAGATCTAATACCTATTCAAGGACTCAAAAATATTAGGTAATTCTTCACAACAAAATGATTTGAAAGGTGTTCATTCACCACAAATCGTCTAGTAGACTATCACGGTTTTACGCTTTGTTTTGAATTCAGTTTGATCCATGGGCTTCATATGCTTTAAATAGATCTATTACCTATTCAAAGGAATCAAAAATATTTGGTAATTATTCACAACAAAATGATTTGAAAGGTGTTCATACACCACAAATCGCCTAAGAGACTATGACTGTTTTACCCTTTGATTTAAATTTAGTTTGATCCAAGGGCTTCATATGCTTTAAATATATCTAATACCTATTCAAGGAGTCATAAATATTTTCTAAATATTCACAACAAAATAATTTTAAAGGTGGTCATAAACCACATATCGCCTAAGAGACTATGACGATTTTACCCTTTAATTTGAATTGAGTTTGATCCACGGGCTTCATATGCTTTAAACATATCTAATACCTATTCAAGGACTCCAAAATATTTGGTAATTATTCACAACAAAATAATATGAAAGGTGTTCAGACACCACAAATCGCCTAAGAGACTATGACGGTTTTACCCTTTGATTTGAAATAAGTTTAATCCAAGGGATTCATATGATTGAAATATACCTAATACCAATTCAAGGAGTGAAAAGTATTTGGTAATTAAGCACCAAAAGTGATTTGAAAGGTGTTACATACACCAAAAATCGCCGAAGAGACTATGACGGTTTTACCCTTTGATTTGAATTGAGTTAGATCCAAGGGATTTATATGATTTAAATATATCTAATATCTATTAAAGGAATCAATTTTTTTGGTAAATATTTAATAAAAAATGATTTGAAAGGTTTTCATACACCACAAATCGCCTAAGAGACTATAACGGTTTTACCCTTTGACATGAAAGAAGTTTGATCCAAGGGTTTCATATGATTGAAATATATCTATTATCTATTGAAGGAGTCAAAAATATTTGGTAATTAAGCACAAAAATTTATTTGAAAGGTGTTCATACACCACAAATCCCCTAAGAGACTATGACGGTTTATCCTTTTGATTTGAATTGAGGTTGATCCAAGGACTTCATATGCTTTAAAAAGATCTAATACCTATTCAAGGACCAAAAAATATTTGGTAATTATTCCAACAAAATGATTTGAAAGGTGTTCATTCACCACAAATCGTCTAGGAGACTATGACGGTTTTCCGCTTTGTTTTGAATTGAGTTTGATCCAAGGGATTCATATGCTTTAAATAGATCTATTACCTATTTAAGGACTCAAAAATATTTTGTAATTATTCAGAACAAAATAATATGAAAGGTGTTCAGACACCAAATATCGCCTAAGAGACTATGACGGTTTTACCTTTTGATTTGAAATAATTTTAATCCAAGGGCTTCTTATGATTGAAATATACCTAATACCAATTCAAGGAGTGAAAAGTATTTGCTAATTAAGCACCACAAATGATTCGAAGGTGTTCATACACCAAAAATCGCCTAAGAGACAATAACGGTTTTACCCTTTGATTTGGATTGAGTTAGAGCTAAGGTCTTCATATGATTTAAATATATCTAATATCTATTCAAGGACTCAATTTTTCTGGTAATTATTCAATACAAAATGATTTGAAAAGTTTTCATACACCACAAATCGCCTAAGAGACTATAACGGTTTTACCCTTTGATATGAAATAAGTTTGATCCAAGGGTTTTCTAGATTGAAATATATCTAATACCTATTGAAGGAGCAAAAATATTTGGTATTTAAGCAAAACAAATTACTTAAATGTGTTCATACACCACAAATCCCCTAAGAGACTATGACGGTTTTACCTTTTGATTTGAATTGAGGTTGATCCAAGGCTTCATATGCTTTAAAAAGAACTAATACCTATTCAAGGACTCAAAAAATATTTGGTAATTATTACCAACAAAATGATTTGAAAGGAGTTCATACACCACAAATCCCCTAAGAGACTATGACGGTTTTACCCTTTGATTTGAAATAAGTTTGATCTAAATGCTTCATATGATTAAAATATATCTAATACCCATTCAAGGAGTTAAAAATATTTTGGTAATAAAGCACAAACAATGATTTGAAAGGCGTTTATACACCACAAATCCCCTACGAGACTAAGACGGTTTTACAATTTGATTTGAATTGAGTTGAATCGAAGGACTTCATATGCTTTAAATAGATCTAATGCCTATTCAAGGACTCAAAAATATTTGGTAATTATTCAAAACAAAATGATTTGAAAGGTTTTCATTCACAACAAATCGTCTAAGAGACTATGACGGTTTTACCCTTTGTTTTGAATTGAGTTTAGTCCAAGGGCTTCATATGCTTTAAATAGATCTATTACCTATTGAAGGAATCAAAAATATTTGGTAATTATTCACAAAAAATGATTTGAAAGGTGTTTATACACCACATATCGCCTAAGAGACTATGACGATTTTACCCTTTAATTTGAATTGAGTTTGATCCACGGGCTCATATGCTTTAAACATATCTAATACCTATTCAAGGACCCAAAATATTTGGTAATTATTCACAACAAAATAATATGAAAGGTGTTCAGACACCACAAATCGCCTAAGAGACTATGACGGTTTTACCCTTTGATTTGAAATAAGTTTAATCCAAGGGATTCATATGATTGAAATATACCTAATACCAATTCAAGGGGAAAAGTATTTGGTAATTAAGCACCAAAAGTGATTTGAAAGGTGTTACATACACCAAAAATCGCCGAAGAGACTATGACGGTTTTACCCTTTGATTTGAATTGAGTTAGATCAAAGGGATTTATATGATTTAAATATATCTAATATCTATTAAAGGAATCAAATTTTTTGGTAAATATTTAATAAAAAATGATTTGAAAGGTTTTCATACACCACAAATCGCCTAAGAGACTATAACGGTTTTACCCTTTGACATGAAAGAAGTTTGATCCAAGGGTTTCATATGATTGAAATATATCTATTATCTATTGAAGGAGTCAAAAATATTTGGTAATTAAGCACAAAAATTTATTTGAAAGGTGTTCATACACCACAAATCCCCTAAGAGACTATGACGGTTTATCCTTTTGATTTGAATTGAGGTTGATCCAAGGACTTCATATGCTTTAAAAAGATCTAATACCTATTCAAGGACTCAAAAAATATTTGGTAATTATTCCAACAAAATGATTTGAAAGGTGTTCATTCACCACAAATCGTCTAGGAGACTATGACGGTTTTCCGCTTTGTTTTGAATTGAGTTTGATCCAAGGGATTCATATGCTTTAAATAGATCTATTACCTATTTAAGGACTCAAAAATATTTTGTAATTATTCAGAACAAAATAATATGAAAGGTGTTCAGACACCAAATATCGCCTAAGAGACTATGACGGTTTTACCTTTTGATTTGAAATAATTTTAATCCAAGGGCTTCTTATGATTGAAATATACCTAATACCAATTCAAGGAGTGAAAAGTATTTGCTAATTAAGCACCACAAATGATTCGAAGGTGTTCATACACCAAAAATCGCCTAAGAGACAATAACGGTTTTACCCTTTGATTTGGATTGAGTTAGAGCTAAGGTCTTCATATGATTTAAATATATCTAATATCTATTCAAGGACTCAATTTTTCTGGTAATTATTCAATACAAAATGATTTGAAAAGTTTTCATACACCACAAATCGCCTAAGAGACTATAACGGTTTTACCCTTTGATATGAAATAAGTTTGATCCAAGGGTTTTCTATGATTGAAATATATCTAATACCTATTGAAGGAGTCAAAAATATTTGGTATTTAAGCAAAACAAATTACTTCAAATGTGTTCATACACCACAAATCCCCTAAGAGACTATGACGGTTTTACCTTTTGATTTGAATTGAGGTTGATCCAAGGCCTTCATATGCTTTAAAAAGAACTAATACCTATTCAAGGACTCAAAAAATATTTGGTAATTATTACCAACAAAATGATTTGAAAGGAGTTCATACACCACAAATCCCCTAAGAGACTATGACGGTTTTACCCTTTGATTTGAAATAAGTTTGATCTAAATGCTTCATATGATTAAAATATATCTAATACCCATTCAAGGAGTTAAAAATATTTTGGTAATAAAGCACAAACAATGATTTGAAAGGCGTTTATACACCACAAATCCCCTACGAGACTAAGACGGTTTTACAATTTGATTTGAATTGAGTTGAATCGAAGGACTTCATATGCTTTAAATAGATCTAATGCCTATTCAAGGACTCAAAAATATTTGGTAATTATTCAAAACAAAATGATTTGAAAGGTTTTCATTCACAACAAATCGTCTAAGAGACTATGACGGTTTTACCCTTTGTTTTGAATTGAGTTTAGTCCAAGGGCTTCATATGCTTTAAATAGATCTATTACCTATTGAAGGAATCAAAAATATTTGGTAATTATTCACAAAAAAATGATTTGAAAGGTGTTTATACACCACATATCGCCTAAGAGACTATGACGATTTTACCCTTTAATTTGAATTGAGTTTGATCCACGGGCTTCATATGCTTTAAACATATCTAATACCTATTCAAGGACTCCAAAATATTTGGTAATTATTCACAACAAAATAATATGAAAGGTGTTCAGACACCACAAATCGCCTAAGAGACTATGACGGTTTTACCCTTTGATTTGAAATAAGTTTAATCCAAGGGATTCATATGATTGAAATATACCTAATACCAATTCAAGGAGTGAAAAGTATTTGGTAATTAAGCACCAAAAGTGATTTGAAAGGTGTTACATACACCAAAAATCGCCGAAGAGACTATGACGGTTTTACCCTTTGATTTGAATTGAGTTAGATCCAAGGGATTTATATGATTTAAATATATCTAATATCTATTAAAGGAATCAATTTTTTTGGTAAATATTTAATAAAAAATGATTTGAAAGGTTTTCATACACCACAAATCGCCTAAGAGACTATAACGGTTTTACCCTTTGACATGAAAGAAGTTTGATCCAAGGGTTTCATATGATTGAAATATATCTATTATCTATTGAAGGAGTCAAAAATATTTGGTAATTAAGCACAAAAATTTATTTGAAAGGTGTTCATACACCACAAATCCCCTAAGAGACTATGACGGTTTATCCTTTTGATTTGAATTGAGGTTGATCCAAGGACTTCATATGCTTTAAAAAGATCTAATACCTATTCAAGGACTCAAAAAATATTTGGTAATTATTCCAACAAAATGATTTGAAAGGTGTTCATTCACCACAAATCGTCTAGGAGACTATGACGGTTTTCCGCTTTGTTTTGAATTGAGTTTGATCCAAGGGATTCATATGCTTTAAATAGATCTATTACCTATTTAAGGACTCAAAAATATTTTGTAATTATTCAGAACAAAATAATATGAAAGGTGTTCAGACACCAAATATCGCCTAAGAGACTATGACGGTTTTACCTTTTGATTTGAAATAATTTTAATCCAAGGGCTTCTTATGATTGAAATATACCTAATACCAATTCAAGGAGTGAAAAGTATTTGCTAATTAAGCACCACAAATGATTCGAAGGTGTTCATACACCAAAAATCGCCTAAGAGACAATAACGGTTTTACCCTTTGATTTGGATTGAGTTAGAGCTAAGGTCTTCATATGATTTAAATATATCTAATATCTATTCAAGGACTCAATTTTTTGGTAATTATTCAATACAAAATGATTTGAAAAGTTTTCATACACCACAAATCGCCTAAGAGACTATAACGGTTTTACCCTTTGATATGAAATAAGTTTGATCCAAGGGTTTTCTATGATTGAAATATATCTAATACCTATTGAAGGAGTCAAAAATATTTGGTATTTAAGCAAAACAAATTACTTCAAATGTGTTCATACACCACAAATCCCCTAAGAGACTATGACGGTTTTACCTTTTGATTTGAATTGAGGTTGATCCAAGGCCTTCATATGCTTTAAAAAGAACTAATACCTATTCAAGGACTCAAAAAATATTTGGTAATTATTACCAACAAAATGATTTGAAAGGAGTTCATACACCACAAATCCCCTAAGAGACTATGACGGTTTTACCCTTTGATTTGAAATAAGTTTGATCTAAATGCTTCATATGATTAAAATATATCTAATACCCATTCAAGGAGTTAAAAATATTTTGGTAATAAAGCACAAACAATGATTTGAAAGGCGTTTATACACCACAAATCCCCTACGAGACTAAGACGGTTTTACAATTTGATTTGAATTGAGTTGAATCGAAGGACTTCATATGCTTTAAATAGATCTAATGCCTATTCAAGGACTCAAAAATATTTGGTAATTATTCAAAACAAAATGATTTGAAAGGTTTTCATTCACAACAAATCGTCTAAGAGACTATGACGGTTTTACCCTTTGTTTTGAATTGAGTTTAGTCCAAGGGCTTCATATGCTTTAAATAGATCTATTACCTATTGAAGGAATCAAAAATATTTGGTAATTATTCACAAAAAAATGATTTGAAAGGTGTTTATACACCACATATCGCCTAAGAGACTATGACGATTTTACCCTTTAATTTGAATTGAGTTTGATCCACGGGCTTCATATGCTTTAAACATATCTAATACCTATTCAAGGACTCCAAAATATTTGGTAATTATTCACAACAAAATAATATGAAAGGTGTTCAGACACCACAAATCGCCTAAGAGACTATGACGGTTTTACCCTTTGATTTGAAATAAGTTTAATCCAAGGGATTCATATGATTGAAATATACCTAATACCAATTCAAGGAGTGAAAAGTATTTGGTAATTAAGCACCAAAAGTGATTTGAAAGGTGTTACATACACCAAAAATCGCCGAAGAGACTATGACGGTTTTACCCTTTGATTTGAATTGAGTTAGATCCAAGGGATTTATATGATTTAAATATATCTAATATCTATTAAAGGAATCAATTTTTTTGGTAAATATTTAATAAAAAATGATTTGAAAGGTTTTCATACACCACAAATCGCCTAAGAGACTATAACGGTTTTACCCTTTGACATGAAAGAAGTTTGATCCAAGGGTTTCATATGATTGAAATATATCTATTATCTATTGAAGGAGTCAAAAATATTTGGTAATTAAGCACAAAAATTTATTTGAAAGGTGTTCATACACCACAAATCCCCTAAGAGACTATGACGGTTTATCCTTTTGATTTGAATTGAGGTTGATCCAAGGACTTCATATGCTTTAAAAAGATCTAATACCTATTCAAGGACTCAAAAAATATTTGGTAATTATTCCAACAAAATGATTTGAAAGGTGTTCATTCACCACAAATCGTCTAGGAGACTATGACGGTTTTCCGCTTTGTTTTGAATTGAGTTTGATCCAAGGGCTTCATATGCTTTAAATAGATCTATTACCTATTTAAGGACTCAAAAATATTTTGTAATTATTCAGAACAAAATAATATGAAAGGTGTTCAGACACCAAATATCGCCTAAGAGACTATGACGGTTTTACCTTTTGATTTGAAATAATTTTAATCCAAGGGCTTCTTATGATTGAAATATACCTAATACCAATTCAAGGAGTGAAAAGTATTTGCTAATTAAGCACCACAAATGATTCGAAAGGTGTTCATACACCAAAAATCGCCTAAGAGACAATAACGGTTTTACCCTTTGATTTGGATTGAGTTAGAGCTAAGGTCTTCATATGATTTAAATATATCTAATATCTATTCAAGGACTCAATTTTTCTGGTAATTATTCAATACAAAATGATTTGAAAAGTTTTCATACACCACAAATCGCCTAAGAGACTATAACGGTTTTACCCTTTGATATGAAATAAGTTTGATCCAAGGGTTTTCTATGATTGAAATATATCTAATACCTATTGAAGGAGTCAAAAATATTTGGTATTTAAGCAAAACAAATTACTTCAAATGTGTTCATACACCACAAATCCCCTAAGAGACTATGACGGTTTTACCTTTTGATTTGAATTGAGGTTGATCCAAGGCCTTCATATGCTTTAAAAAGAACTAATACCTATTCAAGGACTCAAAAAATATTTGGTAATTATTACCAACAAAATGATTTGAAAGGAGTTCATACACCACAAATCCCCTAAGAGACTATGACGGTTTTACCCTTTGATTTGAAATAAGTTTGATCTAAATGCTTCATATGATTAAAATATATCTAATACCCATTCAAGGAGTTAAAAATATTTTGGTAATAAAGCACAAACAATGATTTGAAAGGCGTTTATACACCACAAATCCCCTACGAGACTAAGACGGTTTTACAATTTGATTTGAATTGAGTTGAATCGAAGGACTTCATATGCTTTAAATAGATCTAATGCCTATTCAAGGACTCAAAAATATTTGGTAATTATTCAAAACAAAATGATTTGAAAGGTTTTCATTCACAACAAATCGTCTAAGAGACTATGACGGTTTTACCCTTTGTTTTGAATTGAGTTTAGTCCAAGGGCTTCATATGCTTTAAATAGATCTATTACCTATTGAAGGAATCAAAAATATTTGGTAATTATTCACAAAAAAATGATTTGAAAGGTGTTTATACACCACAAATAGCCTAAGAGACTATGACGGTTTTAACCTTTGATTTAAATTGAGTTTGAACCAAGGGCTTCATATGCTTTAAATATATCTAATACCTATTCAAGGACTCAAAAATAATTTGTAATTATTCACAACAAAATAATATGAAAGGTGTTCAGACACCACTAATCGCCTAAGAGACTATGACGGTTTTACCCTTTGATTTGAAATAACTTTAATCCAAGGGCTTCTTATGATTGAAATATACCTAATACCAATTCAAGGAATTAAAATTATTTGGTAATTAAGCACCAAAAATGATTCAAAAGGTGTTCATACACCAAAAATCGCCTAAGAGACAATCACGGTTTTACCCTTTGATTTGAATTGAGTTAGATCCACGGTCTTCATATGATTTAAATATTTCTAATATCTATTCAAGGACTCAATTTTTCTTGGTAATTATTCAATAAAAAATGATATGAAAAGTTTTCATAAACCACAAATCGCCTAAGAGACTATGACGGTTTTACCCTTTGATATGAAATAAGTTTAATCCAAGGGTTTCATATGATTGAAATATATCTACTACCTATTGAAGGAGTCAAAAATATTTGGTAATTAAGCACAAAAAATTATTTGAAATGTGTTCATACACCACAAATCCCCTAAGAGACTATGACGGTTTTACCTTTTGATTTAAATTGAGTTTTATCAAAGGGCTTCATATGCTTTAAATACATATAATAAATATTCAAGAAGTCATAAATATTTTATAAATATTCACAACAAAATAATTTGAAAGGTGATCATACACCACAAATCGCCTAAGAGGCTATGACGGTTTTACCCTTTGATTTAAATTTAGTTTGATCCAAGGGCTTCATATGCTTTACATATATCTAATACCTATTCAAGGAGTCATAAATATTTTGTAAATATTCACAACAAAATAATTTGAAAAATGTGCATACACCACAAAACCCCTAAGAGACTATGACAGTTTTGCCCTTTGATTTGAATTGAGTAGTATCCAAGGGCTTCATATGCTTTAATTATATCTAACACCTATTCAAGGACTCAAAAATATTTGGTTATTATTCACAACCAAAAAAATTTGAAGGTGTTTATACACCACAAATCTCCTAAGAGACTATGACGGTTTTACCCTTTGATTTGAAATAAGTTTGATCCAAATGCTTCATATGATTAAAATATATCTAATACCCATTCAAGGACTCAATTTTTCTTGGTAATTATTCAATACAAAATGATTTGAAAGGTGTTCATTCACCACAAATCACCTAAGAGACTATGACGGTTTTGCCCTTTGATTTGAATTGAGTTTGATCCTAGGGCTTCAAATGCATTAAATATATCTAACACCTATTCAAGGACTCAAAAATATTTGGTTATTATTCACAACTAAAATAATTTGAAAGGTGTTCATACACCACAAATTCCTTAATAGACTATGACTGTTTTACCCTTTGATTTGAAATAAGTTTGATCCAAATGCTTCATATGATTAAAATATATCTAATACCCATTCAAGGAGTTAAAAATATTTTGGTAATGAAGCACAAACAATGATTTGAAAGGTGTTTATACACCACAATCCCCTAGGAGACTATGACGATTTGACCCTTTTATTTGAAAGGAGTTGAATCAAAGGACTTCATATGCTTTAAATAAATATAATACCTATTCAAGGACTCAAAAATATTTGGTAATTATTCACAACAAAATGATTTGAAAGGTGTTCATTCACCTCAAATTGTCTAGGAGACTATGACGGTTTTACGCTTTCTTTAGAATTAAGTTTGATCCAAGGGCTTCATATTCTTTAAATAGACCTATTACCTATTCAAGGACTCAAAAATATTTGGTAATTATTCTCAACAAAATGATTTGAAAGGTGTTCATACACCACAAATCGCCTAAGAGACTATGAGGGTTTGACCCTTTAATTTGAATTGAGTTTGATCCAACGGCTTCATGTGCTTTAAACATATTTAATACCTATTCAAGGACTCAAAAATATTTGGTAATAATTTACAACAAAATAATATGAAAGGTGTTCAGACACCACAACTCGCCTAAGAGACTATGAGGGTTTGACCCTTCGATTTGAAATAAGTTTAATCCAAGGGCTTCATATAATTGAAATATACCTAATATAGATTCAAGGAGTGAAAATTATTTGGTAATTAAGCACCAAAAATAATTTGAAAGATGTTCATACACCAAAAATTGCCTCAGAGACTATGACGCTTTTACCCTTTGACTTGAATTGAGTTAGATCCAAGGGCTTCATATGATTTAAATATATCTAATATCTATTCAAGGAATCTAATTTTTTTGGTAATTATTCAATACAAAATGATTTCAAAGGTTTTCATACACCACAAATCGCATAAGAGAATATGACGGTTTTACCCTTTGATTTAAATTGAGTTTGATCCACACGGTCGTTGCATGTGCCAAATATAAACCTAACTTAGCCTAGTTTAGCACAAGAAAGGGTCGATTCCACGAGGAAGCAAAGATTAGCAAGGTTTGAAAGTAATTAAGAGAGCTAAGCCTATTTTCTGTGATTTTTGAGATTAATTGATCGACTAAGAAAACAAGAACTAATTAGCTAACAATTAAACTAAATGATTTGGGTTTAACAATAGTAAGAAGACACTAGGGATAGGGGAATCACTAGTTAACCAATTGCTAACCTATTCGTTAAGCCAAGGGGATTCATTAGGATCAACTAAGGGACTAAGGTCACTCATATGTTTTCTAATTACTCTCTCGAGCTAATTAGGAGGACTTAATCAACCAATTTTACCTATTCTCATGGTAAAATCAATCGATCAAGTATTTCCATAACTCATAGCAATTCGATTAAGGTCCTAGGAAGCCTAACACCCATTCTCATGGTGAAGTCAGCCTATTGACTAACCTAAGGTCCATCAAAAGCTTCATCTCTCAATCCTTCACTTTTGATCCCCCAATCTAATTCAATTGATGATCAAGCAGCTAAACAAGCAATTAAATAGGTTAGTCAACCCAATTTCTCCTAAATCTAACCCCCTAGCTTGACTTTTGAGGTCAACTCATGATCAACCTAGTTCATCCCCTTCCCCTAGCTAAGAAATTACTCTAAAGCCATTAAAGAAGCAAAATAAAGAGCTTGAGGTATCAAATGAAGATCAACAATGGTGGAAAACATTATAAATGAGCTAAACATCAACTAACCAACACTAATCAAAGGCAAAAACAAGATAAGCAAGTAATAAGGCAAAATAAAGCAAAGAGATAGAAGAAATACTCTAAATAGATGAACATCAAATGAAAAACTCCATGGAAATACCTTCAAAAAGTTTCAAATTGATTCTCTCTCTAAAGTTCTCTCTCTAATTAAGCTAATAATGATTAAGATTATTACAAAATTAGATTTATACCCCGTAGAAATAAGGGCAAAATCGTAAAACACGAAATAAAACTACGGAGCCTAGGCAATGGAGCGCCTGCTCCTCACAACATGGAGCACCCGCTCCATGCTTGGAGCGCCCGCTCCCTCATCGCTCCCGGGTCGCTCCAAGTTCCTGATCCTTTGTCTTCATTTCTTGACCCATGGAGCGCCCGCTCCCTGTCCTTAGGAGCGCCCGCTCCCCTGTTATAAGCCTCTTTTTTGCTTAATAACCTTCAAAACACTCAAGGCAAATATTAGATGGGGAGGGGGGTATGCATTTATATGCAACAACCTATATACATCCTAACTATATGCAAATGAGCTAAACTAGATGTTAAACACGAGATAATAAGAAATGAGGAAAACGGGAAGGAAAAGGAAATTAAATGACCTAAAATGCATCTAAATGCCCTAAAACTACATGCAAATAAGTGAACCTAAAGTCCACTTATCAAATTCCCCCAAGCTTGCCAATTGCTTGTCCTTAAGCAATTAACAATCTTAAGGAAACCTATGCAATAAAAACTAAGAAAGGCATCACGAAATAAAGGTCCTCGTCCTAATAGAGGTGTCAAGGCAATGGGAGAACTCGACAAACTTTCAAAGCTCATAGCCGTCTTTCCTTATCCACAAGTTAGGGGTCAAAGGAGTGGTCTAAGCTAGTGCGCAAAGAAAATGATCGTCCTAGAGGTCCCTCTACTATCACACAAGCCCTCATTGATCCTAAGTGAAACCTTTCCCTACAAAATGGAAAAACTCTCTCAACCTAGTACCAATCATGCCCCACAAGCTCACAAGATCCCCTAAGCTAGCATATTTATTCACTAGTTAACTTCAATTTTTTAAATTCAAGGGCCCTAGACTACCTCCTCACGCGGTGTACCTCTCACTCGATAGTCATATTTCTGAGGCACGGTACCGAGCACTCGGTATGAGACCCGATAAGAGGGTAAGGTAGCTCATACCTAAGGTATTGGAGCATCTCTAGGGGCTAAAGTATGAATTTTTATAACTATAGGCTACTAGCCTTGTGGGCTCTTATGCACCACTTATTCGATCCAATAGGCCAAAAAGGGCTCTTTTTCTCTTCATTTTTATCATTTTTATGTGTTTTTGTTTTGTTTTATTTTCTCTCATTTTTTTTAAAGACTATTAGCCTTACACTTCATTGGGCTAGAAGGGTTCCCAAGGTCACTCAAGGGCTTATCCAAGGTCAAGGGAGCGAGTAAAGGCTTTTTATAGGGAAATAGAGACACGAATTCACGCTAAAGGCGAGTCTCGGACAATCGAGGGGTCTATTCGTACCAAGACCTAGGCATCCAAGCTTAAAGCACCCCTAATACTCCTAACGAGCACATAAGACACTCAAGCTAATTCACCCCTACTCGAAAGTCAAGTTCCCAACCTCTAACCTCTAAAGTTGAAACATAGAGTCATTCCTTAATTAGGTGATGCAAAAATCTTTTTGAAGTTTTTGAATTTTTTTTTTAAAAAAAGCTTACATGCAAACTACCAAAGACAAGTCCTATATGCAATTCATAAGCTACATGCAAAACTAACATGATATGCAACTATACTACATGCAAGTCTAAGACCTAAAGGAGAAAAGAGGAAAATAAAAAGAAAAGAAAAGCAAAGCAAAAAGATATATACAAAGAAACAAAAAGGATAGAAAAAGGAGAAAGTCATATACAAGTCATACACAAGTAAAAATAGTCAACCATGGTTCTTTTCATTTAAATCCTCAAGGCAATGATCAATAAAGCACACTCTTCTATCATGCCCCGTAAACCCGACCTACCAATGCATCCTCTCTAACACGCGTACCCAAAAAGACACCCCAAACCCTCAAAATGAGCCACAACCCGCTAGCATAATCAAATAAAAACACCCCCCAAACAATCAAGGCACCGTCCTCGGTGTAATCATGCAAAACAAGTAAAGGGGGAGCGGGGCAAGAGGATCTAGTCCTCGTCCATGCGAGATGTACCTTCTCCCGAAGGGGGAGGTGGTGGCATGTTGCCCGAAGAGGGAGGGCCATGAGGCTCCCAACCGCCCGTGTAGCCCGGCGGCCAAGCGCCGTAGGGGTCGGGAAAGCGGGATCACCCATGGGGTTAGAACCCCCGGGTGCCCGCCAATCATAGGGTGGGTCACGGTGGGGCCAATAGGGGTACATGGGTTGGCGTTCATTCCATCTCGGTACCGGCCATGTTGAGGAGGCCAATTTGGAAAGTTGACATAGGGGTCAACGTTTCCACTCTCCACGTGGTGATGATACATTGCATTAGTTTGTATCATCATACCACTCAAGTCCTCTCTCATGCTTTGGATCGTATTCATCATACGATCTTGGTTGAGAGCAAGACTGTAGTAGGCCCCCTCATAGTCAAAGGAGCAGGACGACACTGAGGCATGTCGGCCGGAACTTGGCTCCTCGCGATGGAGAGGAGGAGCTAAGTTGTCGCGTGCGGCCTGGGCTTCCGCGACGGGGGGCTCATAAGGGATGAGAAAAATCTCGGCATCCTCCCCGTTGCGGTCAAATGTGGTCACCTCCGGGTTTGGAAGGTAACAATGATGACGACCCCTTACCTTCCAAACGAACCGCGCGGGATTAGGGGTAAAATCAATCCACCCGGTGGCTCTAATATAGTTCAAATCGAGGTAGGGGTTATCATCAACTGGAGTCAACAAATTAAGTTGCTCCCCAAACCCTAGAGCGGAAGCAATGATAGTAATCATCCCCCCACAATGAATATTGAATTTAAATAGTTCTCCACGGCGTATAGCAATACACCTTTGGAGAAATAGAAATCCGATATTCACCTTGCCTCCTATTTCCCTTGGGTGATGGGAGGCAATGTAGAGCGCACTCACCTCCTCAAAGGCTACCTTACTTGGTTCTTTTTTTGAAAATATGGCGGTAACCAAGAGGCGGTGAATGTAGCGAAGGATGGGGGAATGCATATGAGAGGAATATCCCGTTTTGGGATCAAAGTGGGCGTATCCGGCAACATCATGCCAAAACGCGTCCCTTTGATAGTAAACGGGGTATTGCTAAGTCTCGGGATTTCGGATGGCATTGGAGAAATCACATTGGAAGATCTCATTGAGCCTCCCAAAGAGATACATTGGGGTTGATTGAACAATTGGAAGGAGATTTCATACTCATTTCTCTCGAGAGAGGCTAAGAATTCCAATGTGAGCCGCTCATATGTCAAAGGGCTAAAGGTGTAAAAGCGTTCCAAGCCTAAAATAAATAAACAGCACCTTAAATCTAGCACTATCCCGAGACTATCTAGAGTTTCACTATGGAAGAATTTAGAAGCCTTAATCTTCCGGTGCTTAAGTTCGTCATACCGACGTTTATGGTCGGGGTTAATGAACTTAAGGGCCGGAAGAGTGCCCTTTTGGTTCTTTTGGGAAGAAGAACCTTGGTCTTTTTTACTTTTTTTTTTCGTGAACGAAACATACTTGGAGTATAAGGAGAATAACTCAACCAAGATGATTATAAGAAATTTAAAAGACCACGGTCTCAACCCAACAACTAATCACGGAAATAAGAGCACCAACCAAGGCAAAAATTCAAAGCAAAAATGAAGGAAAACAAAAAGAAATAATGACAAGAAGCTAGAAAAATTAAAAATAAAAGAAACTAGGAAAAATTAGGCTAAAAGGAGTAACTAGAAAGAAAAAATGAAAGAAATCACACAAAAAATCAAAAAAATTAATTAAAAATCAAAATCTATCTAAATCTAGCAGCTAAGTCCACAAACAACACCACAATCATCATATTATCAATTTTCTAGTACAAATCTTGAAGAAAAATAAAAGTTAGAGTTAGGTTTTACCTCCCTCTTTAAGAGGGGTGAAAAAATTCCACAATTGCGAACAATTTAGGTGGCTTCAAGCTTCAACCGTGTTCCTTAACCTTTTTCTTCAAGTGATCTCCCCCAAACTTCAACTTTGAAGTGATGATGAATTTTTGATTTTGGGGATTTTTGACGAAAATGGGTTCTTTGTGTAGAGGAGGAGAAAAGATGAAGGTTTTGTGAAGGAAGGAAGTGAAAATGTTGAGAAATGAAGGAGATATGGAGGTTTGAAGTTGGAGGTTAGAGAGAGAGAGGGGGTTTTAAAGAGTTTAATGAGTGAATGAGAGTGAAAGGATGAGGTGAGGATAGTGGAGTGTGGGACGGTTTTAGGGGGGGGTAAATGAGAGCACGTGAAAAATAAAAAAAAAGGACGAAGGGGAGCGAGCTGCAGCTGGAGCGCCCGCTCCAGTCAAATAGGAGCGTCCGCTCCGAGCTTGGAGCGGATCGCTCTTCACACGCTCCACCCCCGCTCCAAGTGTGATTTTGCACGCATGGAGCGCCCGCTCCCTATTACAAGGAGCGCCGGCTCCAAAGAGGGAGCACCCCCTTTGGCCTTGTCTTGGGCTCGCTCCTCCTCCAATCTTCTATACTTTTTCACTCTTCCTCTAATTTCACTCATATAAAACCTCTTATTCACTTTTTTTTTTCCTATTTTTGTTTTTTGTATTTTTCCCATATCTTTTTTTTTCTTTCATTTTTTTTCTTTTTTCATTCTTTTTCTCTATTTTTTTTTTACACTTTCTTTTTCTAAAGCTAAGAATCCGGGTTGCCTCCCGTAAGCGATTCTTTAAAGTCATTAGCTTGACCTCCCTACGATGAAAATCCTCATAGGGGAAGGGGGTAGTCATCCAAAGCAATGTGACAATTGTGCTCAATTTGGGTTCCATCGTGGTATACCTTGAGTCTTTGCCCATTTACTTTGAACGTCCCTTTTTTCTTGCTCCACACTTCCACCGCTCCATGCGGGAACACTGTTTTTACTTCAAACGGCCCACTCCACCTAGACTTAAGTTTCCCCGGAAAGAGTCTTAGCCTAGAGTTGAAAAGAAGGACCTTGTCTCCTACCTTGAACTCTCTCTTCATTATCCTTCGATCATGCCATGCCTTAGTTCTCTCCTTGTAAATCCTAGCATTTTCATAGGCATCCCGCCTAAGCTTTTCGAGCTCATGTACATCCAAAAGTCTTCGTTCCCCGGATGACTTCAGATCAAAATTCAAAAGCTTGATGGCCCAATATGCTTTGTGATCTAACTCAACCGGCAAGTGGCATGATTTGCCATACACAAGCTTGTAAGGGGTCGTGCCAATTGGTGTCTTAAAAGGTGTCCTATAAGCCCATAAAGCATCATCGAGCTTTAATGACCAATCTTTGCGAGATCGGTTCACGATTTTCTCCAAGATGAGCTTCACCTCCCTATTTGACACTTCCGTTTGGCCGCTACATTGTGGATGATAGGAGAGCCCCATTTTATGATGCACCCCATATTTAGAGAGGAGTGCTTGGAAACTCTTTTTGACGAAATGGGATCCCCTATCACTAATCACGGCTTTTGGGACCCCAAACCTCGGAAATATCACGGACTTGAAGAGCTTGGTAACTACCTTAGCATCATTTGTAGGAGAGGCGATTGCTTCCACCCATTTGGAGACATAGTCAACCGCCACTAAAATGTAGGAGTTACCAAACGAAGAAGGGAAGGGTCCCATGAAGTCTACCCCCCAAACATCGAAGACTTCCAATTCTAAATCTTGGAGATGTTGTCGACCCTTTGACACCTATCACAAGCTTTCACAAAACCCCACACGTCCTTGAACATAGAGGGCCACAACAATCCACAAGATAAGATCTTGGCAACGGTCTTGTCGGCGCCCATATGTCCTCCAAAGGGGGATGAATGACATTTCTCAATCGCACTTGCGATCTCATCATCGGGAAGACGTCTCTGATACAAACCATCCTCCCCCCGCTTGAACAAAAGTGGGTCCTCCCACGCATAAAACCTTGAATCATGGAGGAACCGCCTTCTTTGGTTATATGTAAACTCAAAAGGAATGATCCCACAAGCCAAGTAGTTCGCCATGTCGGAAAACCATGGGGTATCAAGGGCTTTGATGGAGTACAGGAGATCATCCTTTAAGCTATCATCAATGGGCATATCATGAGAGGGGGAGTATTCAACAAAAGGCAACCGGGAAAGGTGGTCGGCCACCAAGTTTTTCGTTCCCTTCTTGTCTCTAATCTCAATGTCAAATTCTTGAAGGAGCAAGATCCAACGAATCAACCGCGGCTTCGCATCTTTCTTGGACATGAGATACTTGATTGCCGAGTGATCCGTGTACACTACCACTTTGGAGCACACAAGATAAGGCCGGAACTTATTAAAGGCAAACACAATCGCCAACAACTCTTTCTCCGTTGTGGCGTAGTTCTTTTGAGCCGAATCAAGTGTCTTGCTCGCATAGTGAACAAAATGTAGCTTTCCCTCTTTTCTTTGCCCTAAAACGGCTCCCACTGCATAATCACTAGCATCACACATTAGTTCAAAAGGCAAGCTCCAATCCGGAGCTTGCACAATGGGGGCGGAAATAAGGGCATGCTTTAAAGTCTCAAAAGCATTCATGCAATCACTATCAAAAACAAATTCATTATCTTTTTGCAAGAGGCTAGATAGAGGCCTAGCAATCTTAGAGAAGTCCTTTATGAACCGGCGATAGAAACCAGCATGTCCCAAAAAAGAATGCACTCCCTTCACCGTAGTAGGTGGGGGCAACTTCTCTATGACCTCAATCTTGGCCCTATCTACCTTAATTCCCTTTTGGGAAATCTTGTGTCCCAACACAATGCCATCCTCAACCATGAAATGATACTTCTCCCAATTAAGCACTAGATTCATCTTTTGACATCTTTGAAGCACAATTTTCAAGTTCTTGAGACAATCATCAAAAGATGAACCTACTACGGAGAAGTCATCCATGAATACCTCAATGGTATCTTCCAACATGTCCGAAAAGATGGCGGCCATACACCTTTCAAATGTAGAGGGCGCATTGCACAAACCAAATGGCATCCTTCGATAAGCAAAGATACCAAATGGACAAGTGAATGTAGTCCTTTCTTGGTCATCGGGGTGGATGAGAATTTGAAAGAACCCCGAATAACCATCAAGGAAACAAAAATGGGAATGTCCCGCCAATCTTTCCAACATTTGATCTATAAAGGGGATGGGAAAATGATCTTTCCAGGTGGCTTTATTCAATCTCTGGTAATCTATGCACATACGCCACCCGGTCACCGATCTAGTGGAGATTTGTTCTCCCTTTTCATTAGTGATGACGGTCATGCCTCCCTTATTAGGGCCCACATGGACGGGACTAACCCACCAACTATCGGAGATAGGGTAGATTATCCCCGCCTCTAGGAGTTTCAAGACCTCCTTTTTAACCACTTCTTTCATATTGGGATTCAACCTCCTTTGAGGCTCAATAGAAGAAGCATGATCGTCATCAAGATGAATTCTATGCATGCATAGGGTAGGACTTAGCTCTTTGAGATCTTCAATGCTATACCCAATGGCACTTCTATGTTCCCGAAGGACGTCAAGAAGTTGAGTTAGTTAAGTGCCTTCAAGTGTAGCATTGACTATCACCGGGTAAGTCTCACCCTCACCAAGAAAAGCATATTTTAAAGAAGGGGGAAGGGGTTTCAACTCTACCTTGGGAGGAGGCTTAGAACTCTCCTCCTTAGGTGAAGGCACCTCAAGAGCCTCAATCTTATCCTCCTTAGAACAATAAATAGGAGAGGCATCCATGGCAAGCTTGAAGTTTTTCCCTTCCACGTTATCTTCCAAATCTTCTCCCAAAAGTACATCTTCCAAGGGGTCTTTCTTACCCCTTAAACTCTTCAAAGTCAAGACCTCTTCATCAAAACTATCTATCCTCTTCACCTCTTCCATTATTGGATACTTCATTGATTGATTGAAAGCAAATTCCATGCTCTCATCTCCTACCCTCAAAGTAAGCACATCTCGCTTTATATCAACAAGAACTCCGGCCGTTTTAAGGAAAGGCCTCCCAAGTATAAGAGGGAATTGAGAGTCTTCCTCTATCTCCATAACCACAAAGTCACAAGGGATGAAAACCCTTCCAACTTGGACCGGTACATCCTCCAACTCTCCAACCGGAACTTTCACCGATCTATCGGTGAGTTGAATGACCCTCCTAGTAGGCTTGAATTCAAAATTAAGTTGCTTAGTGATGGACAAGGGCATCAAACTCACACTTGCCCCCAAATCCGCCAAGGCCCTCTTGGGCTCCAAGTCCCCAATCTTCAAAGGAATAGAAAATGACCCCGGATCTTCAAGCTTCTTGGGTAGCTTGTTTTGAAATACGGCACTAACCTCGGCGGTCAAAGCAATGGTGGCGCTTTCCTCGAGCTTGGTCTTGTTGGAGAGGAGCTCCTTAAGAAACTTGGCATAAGTAGGCATTTGAGACATGGCTTGGAGAAAAGGGATGTGCACTTGAAGCCCTTTCATGACTTATAAGAATTTCATGAATTTATCATTGAGTTGCTTCTTAGCTAGCCTTTGAGGAAACGGAACAGGAGGCACATAAGCCTTGGGTGCCACTTGACTAGCCTCTTTGCATTGCTCATGAACCTCTTTCTATTGGCTTGGTACAACATCACCTTCATCCTCCACAATTACCTCCTCAAGAAGCTTCTTAACCTCCCCTCTACTCCCCCTTTTCTCAACTTCCGGGCTTTCATTCACCTCACTAGGCATCTTAGGCCCCTCATAGTTTGCTCCGGATCTCAAAGTAATGGCCTTAGCATGCTCGTGAATCACGGGTTCGCTTAGGAATTGAGTAGAAGAAGAAGAAAAATTGCTTACTTGTTGGGCAATTTGGGCAAGTTGGGTCTCAATCATTTTGTTGTGAGCTTGCATTTGTTGTAAGGAAGAGTGAATATCCCCAAACTTCTTATCATTATTGGCATTGGTCTTGGTTTGTTGGGCTAGGAAAAGTTGAAGTGTAGACTCAAGTGATGAAGGCTTGGGTGGGTTAGGCTCAAAGGGTGGTCTTTGTTGTGGTTGGTTGAAACCGGGTGGTCGAAAGTTGGAGGAGTAGTTGTTGTGATTTTGTGGTGGGGGATGTTTCCATGTTCCTTGAGAGGGGTTATTCAACCTCCCTTGGTTGTTGTAGTTTGAAGGCCCCTCTTGTCTTGCACCAACCCATGCTACATGTTCTGTAGATCCTCCACAATAAGAGCTTGCATGATCGGTGCCTCCACAAATTTCACAAGAGAAAGCTTGGGAAGGTGGTTGGCTTGGGGATGCCAAGTTCACCTTCTTAAGTTTCTTAGCTAGAGTGTCTAGCTTATCATGGATATGATCCATGGCCTCCACATCATACTTCCCTTTACCACTAACCTTCTTGCTTGTAGACCTTGTGTTCCCCCAAGAGTAGTGCCTCACAACCTCTTCTATGGTGGGCTCAATATCTTCAACCCGTAGCTTGGTGAGTTGACCCCCCGCTCCGGAATCAAGACTAGCTCTAGTCATAGGAAGTAACCCATCATAGAAAGTTTGCATCAACATCCATTGACTATACCCATGGTGCGGACACGACCTTCGGAGGTCTTTGAACCTATCCCATGCCTCATTCAAACTTTCATCTTCATCTTGTATGAAATTAGAGATCTTCCTTCCAGCCTCGGAAGTCTTCTCTTGGGAGTAGAACTCATCAACAAAAACCGCCGTTACTTGTGCCCAAGTAGTCAAGGAATCGGGAGGTAGAGATTGTAGCCACTTCTTGGCTTTCCCCATGAGAGAGAAATGAAAAAGATTAAGCCTCACAAACTCTTGAGTAACATTATTTTGCTCGACCGTGGCACAAAGCTCAAGGAAGTTCGCCAAATGGTCAAGTGGACACTCATGAGCACATCCTCCATAAGGCTCTTGCTTGATCATTCTAATCAAGTGTGGAGAGAACTCAAAGTTAGCGGTTGTTGTCGGCCTCCAAATCCCACTTTTGAGCTCAAATGCTTCGGGGTGACCATAGTCCCTCAAAGCTCTTGGAACGGGTGGATCCTCCGCCATAATACTAGAAGTTGAAGAACGAGATTGATCTTCCTCAAACACCTCCCCCGGTTGCTCCTCACTAGTAGATAGTACCCTTGGTTCCCGAAAAATCCTCCTTAATTTCCGTAAAGTGCCCTCAAGATTGTGGTCAATTGGAAGCAATGGATCTCCTCGTAACCTTCTTGACATGCAAATACAAAAGCTCAAGGGAGAGATTAGTAACACAAGGGCTTACCGCCAAGTAGTAAGCAACCTATTGGTAACCAAAAGAAAACAAAAATTAGAAAAAGGGAGGAGGAATAAACTTGACTTAGACTCAAAAATCACAATTCAAAGCAATGTAATCCGTTGCTTCCCCGGCAACGGCGCCAAAATTTGACACGGTCGTTGCACGTGCCAAATATAAACCTAACTTAGCCTAGTTTAGGTCAAGAACGGGTCGATTCCACGAGGAAGCAAAGATTAGCAACGTTTGAAAGTAATTAAGCGAGTTAAGCCTATTTTTGGTGATTTTTGAGATTAATTGATCAACTAAGAAAACAAGAACTAATTAGCTAACAATGAAACTAAATGATTTGGGTTTAACAATAGTAAAAAGACACTAGGGATAGGGGAATCACTAGTTAACCAATTGCTAACCTATTCGTCAAGCCAAGGGGATTCATTATGATCAACTAAGGGACTAAGGTCACTCATGTGTTTCCTAATTACTCTCTCGAGCTAATTAGGAGGACTTAATCAACCAATTTTACCTATTCTCATGGTAAAATAAATCTATCAAGTATTTCCACGACTCATAGCGATTCGATTAAGGTCCTAGGAAGCCTAACACCTATTCTCATGGTGAAGTCAACCTATTGACTAACCTAAGGTCCATCAAAAGCTTCATCTCTCAGTCCTTCACTTTTGATCACCTAATTTAATTCAATTGATGATCAAGCAATTAAATAGGCTAGTCAACCCAATTTCTCCTAAATCTAACCCCCTAGCTTGACTTTTGAGGTCAACTCATGATCAACCTAGTTCATCCCCTTCCCCTAGCTAAGAAATTACTCTAAAGCCATTAAAGAAGCAAAATAAAAAGCTTGAGGTATCAAATGAAGATGAACAATGGTGGAAAACATCATAAATGAGCTAAACATCAACTAACCAACACTAATCAAAGGCAAAAAAAGATAAGCAAGTAATAAGGCAAAATAAAGCAAAGAGATAGAAGAAATACTCTAAATAGATGAACATCAAATGATAAACTCCATGGAAATACCTTCAAAAAGCTTCAAACTGATTCCAAGATCTACTTTGTCTCTCAAAAAACTACTTCTCTCTCTAAAGTTCTCTCTCTAATTAAGCTAATAATGATTCAGCAATTAAAAGGATATCTTAATATTATTACAAAATTAGATGTATACCCCGTAGAAATAAGGGCAAAATCGTAAAACACGAAATAAAACTACGGAGCCTGGGCAATGGAGCGCCCGCTCCTCACAACATGGAGCGCCCCCTCCCTCATCGCTCCTGGGTCGCTCCAAGTTCCTGATCCTCTGTCTTCATTGCTTGACCCATGGAGCCCCGCTCCCTGTCCTTAGGAGCGCCCGCTCCCCTGTTATAAGCCTCTTTTTTGCTTGATAACCTTCAAAACACTCAAGGAAAATATTAGATGGGGAGGGGGGTATGCATATGCATATAAAACAACCTATATACATCCTAACTATATGCAAATGAGCTAAACTAGATGTTAAACACGAGATAATAAGAAATGAGGAAAAAGGGAAGAAATCAAAAATATACATCATTGATCCATGGGTTTCATATGATTGAAATATATCTAATACCTATTGAAGGAGTCAAAAATATTTGGTAATTAAGCACAAAAAATGATTTGAAAGATGTTCATACACCACAAATCCCCTAAGAGACTATGACGGTTTTGCCCTTTGATTTGAATTGAGTTTGCTCCAAGGGCTTCATTTGCTTTAAATATATCTAACACCTATTCAAGGACTCAAAAATATTTGGTTATTATTCACAACCAAAATAATTTGAAAGGTGTTTATACACCACAAATCGCCTAAGAGACTATGACGGTTTTACCCTTTGATTTGAAATAAGTTTGATCCAAATGATTCATACAAATAAAATATATCTAATACCCATTCAACGAGTTAAATTTTTTTTGGTAAGTAAGCACAAACAATGATTTGAAAGGTGTTTATACACCACAAATCGCCTACGAGACTATGACGGTTTTACCCTTTGATTTAAATTGAGTTGAATCGAAGGACTTCATATGCTTTAAATAGATCTAATACCTATTAAAGGACTCAAAAATATTTGGTAATTATTCAATACAAAATGTTTTGAAAGGTTTTCATACACCACAAATCGCCTAAGAGACTATGACGGTTTTACCCTTTGATTTGAATTGAGTTTGATCCACGGGCTTCATATGCTTTAAACATATCTAATACCTATTCAAGGACTAAAAAAATATTTGGTAATTATTCACAACAAAATAATATGAAAGGTGTTCAGACACCACAAATCGCCTAAGAGACTATGACGGTTTTACCCTTTGATTTGAATTGAGTAAGATCCAAGGGTTTCATATGATTTAAATATATCTAATATCTTCTCAAGGACTCAATTTTTTTGGTAATTATTCAATACAAAATGATTTGAAAGGTTTTCATACACCATAAATCGCCTAAGAGACTATGACGGTTTTACCCTTTGATATGAAATAAGTTTGATCCAAGGGTTTCACATGATTGAAATATATCTAATACGTTATACACCACAAATCCCCTAAGAGACTATGACGGTTTTACCCTTTGATTTGAATTGAGGTTAATCGAAGGACTTGATATGCTTTAAAATGATATAATACTTATTCAAGGACTCATAAAATATTTGGTAATTATTTCCAACAAAATGATTTCAAAGGTGTTAATTCACCACAAACGCCTAAGAGACTATGACGGTTTTGCCCTTTGATTTGAATTGAGTTTTATCAAGGGGCTTCATATGCTTTAAATATATCTAACACCTATTCAGGGACTCAAAATTATTTGGTTAAAATTCACAACCAAAATAATTGGAAAGGTGTTCATACACCACAAATCGCCTAAGAGACTATGACGGTTTTTCCTTTGATTTGAAATAAGTTTGATCCAAATGTTTCATGTGATTAAAAGATATCTAATATCCATTCAAGGAGTTAAAAATATTTTGGTAATAAAGCACAAACAATGATTTGAAAGGTGTTTATACACCACAAATCGCCTACGAGACTATGACGGTTTTACCCTTTAATTTGAATTGAGTTGAATCGAAGGACTTCATATGCTTTAAATAGATCTAATACCAATTCAAGGACTCAAAAATATTTGGTAATTATTCAATACAAAATGATTTGAAAGGTTTTCATTCACCACAAATCGTCTAAGAGACTATGACGGTTTTACCCTTTGTTTTGAATTGAGTTTGATCCGAGGGTTTATATGCTTTAAATAGATCTATTACCTCTTTAATAATAATTTTTTTGTTGGTAATTCTTCACAACAAAATGGTTTGAAAGGTGTTCATACACCACAAATCGCCTAAGAGACTATGACGGTTTTACCCTTTGATTTAAATTGAGTTTGATCCAAGGGCTTCATATGCTTTAAATATATCTAATAGCTATTCAAGGAGTCATAAATATTTTGTAAATATACACAACAAAATAATTTTAAAGGTGGTCATACACCACAAATCGCCTAAAAGACTAAGACGGTTTTACCCTTTGATTTGAATTGAGTTTGATCCACGGGCTTCATATGCTTTAAACATATCTAATACCTATTCAAGGACTAAAAAAAATATTTGGTAATTAAGTACCAAAAATGATTTTAAAGGTGTTCATACACCAAAAATTGCCTAAGAGACTATGACGCTTTTACCCATTGATTTGAATTGAGTTAGATCCAAGGCCTTCATATGATTTGAATATATCTAATATCTATTCAAGGACTAAATTGTTTTTGGTAATTATTGATACATATGGAATTAGGCAAATGAGAGCATTAAGATTACGAAAGAAATAGAAGAAAATCGATAACTATCCGTGTTCGGAAAAACGAACTACCACCACTTCCTCCAACCAAAGAACCACCAAACTAAAGGTTATATTATGGCAAAGTAGCCTCTAATAATAACCCACTTTAAGTTCTAACAATCGAATCAACGTAAGATTGCAAGAAATTAAAGATTTAATACAAAGATCAAAACTGATCCGGAAAATAACCTAGCACACAGCGTCGGTTTTTAATAGTTTTCAATACGCAAATGAATTCCAAATTATGATTATGATACCTTGTTACAAACTAGACTTATAAGGATACATCATACCAAAAAATGATATTATTTCGTTGTCATTTGCTATACTAAAAAAAGAAAAGAAAATGACATTGCTGAAAAACGTGTCAGTTTTCAGCACCCTTCTAGAAACAGGCTAAGATGACCTAATGGCTGATCTAATACACAAAAAAGGGCGGTGGAACATTCATATAGACATAAAATGGAAGTTAACCACCAAGTTACACATCATTTGGCCAAATAAATGCTGCTGCCCAGATCAGATGAAAAAAAGTAGGTTCACGTCAGCCGGCAACATATCAGCATATCTCTTCCTTAAACTCTGAATTCTCATTCTTTTTTTGTTCCTTTGGCCAAGTGACACCTATATACTGATATTAGACACCCATGAGGTCATTATAAGCTTGAAGTGGCATGGAAAAATCAGATTAAATCCCTTCAAACTTGTTAACAAAAACTGATTCAGTCTTTAGTGAAACTGAAACTTAACTTAAGTACTTTAAACTTTACATATGGTCTAATTAAGCGAATTTATCTTTCATCAAACATAATTATTCACATTTAATGTTGTGTTAAGGTACCATTAAATATGTTAATCATGCTTACAAAAGATTAGAAGATTATAGCTTAATTTAGACTTGTTTAATTAGCACTTTAGGAACATTAGTGCTATTTAAACTCAAAAATTGCACCTCCATCTTATCTTCTTTATTTCCAAGAAGACTCGAAGCTTGGGTAGATGCTCCTGCATCAATTATTCAATACAAAATGATTTCAAATGTTTTCATACACCACAAATCGCCTAAGACACTATGACGGTTTAACCCTTTGATATGAAATAAGTTTGATCCATTGGTTTCATATGATTGAAATATATCTAATACGTCATACACCACAAATCCCCTAAGAGACTATGATGGTTTTACCCTTTGATTTGAATTGAGGTTGATCGAAGGACCTCACATGCTTTAAAAAGATATAATACCTATTCAAGGACTAAAAAATATTTGGTAATTATTCAATACAAAATGTTTTTAAAGGTTTTCATACACCATAAATCGCCTAAGAGACTATGATGGTTTTACCCTTTGATTTGAATTGAGTTTGATCCACGGGCTTCATATGCTTTAAACATATCTAATTACTATTCAAGGACTAAAATAAATATTTGGAAATTATTCACAACAAAATAATATGAAAGGTGTTCAGACACCACAAATCGCCTAAGAGACTATGACGGTTTTACCCTTTGATTTGAATTGAGTAAGATCCAAGGGCTTCATATGATTTAAATATATCTAATATCTATTCAATGACTCAATTTTTTTGGTAATTATTCAATACAAAATGATTTGAAAGGTTTTCATACACCATAAATCGCCTAAGAGACTATGACGGTTTTACCCTTTGATATGAAATAAGTTTGATCCAAGGGTTTCACATGATTGAAATATATCTAATATGTTATACACCACAAATCCCCTAAGAGACTATGACGCTTTTACCCTTTGATTTGAATTGAGGTTAATCGAAGGACTTCATATGCTTTAAAAATATATAATACTTATTGAAGGACTCATAAAATATTTGGTAATTATTTCCAACAAAATGATTTCAAAGGTGTTAATTCACCACAAATCGCCTAAGAGACTATGACGGTTTTGCCCTTTGATTTGAATTGAGTTTTATCAAGGGGCTTCATATGTTTTAAATATATCTAACACCTATTCAGGGACTCAAAATTATTTGGTTATTATTCACAACCAAAATAATTTGAAAGGTGTTCATACACCACAAATCGCCTAAGAGACTATGACGGTTTTCCCTTTGATTTGAAATAAGTTTGATCCAAATGTTTCATGTGATTAAAATATATCTAATATCCATTCAAGGAGTTAAAAATATTTTGGTAATAAAGCACAAACAATGATTTGAAAGGTGTTTATACACCACAAATCGCCTACGAGACTATGACGGTTTTACCCTTTGATTTGAATTGAGTTGAATCGAAGGACTTCATATGCTTTAAATAGATCTAATACCTATTCAAGGACACAAAAATATTTGGTAATTATTCAAAACAAAATGATTTGAAAGGTGTTCATTCACCACAAATCGTCGAAGAGACTATGACGGTTTTACCCTTTGTTTTGAATTGAGTTTGATCCGAGGGTTTATATGCTTTAAATAGATCTATTACCTATTTAAGGAATAAATGTTTTTTTGGTAATTCTTCACAACAAAATGATTTGAAAGGTGTTCATACAACACAAATTGCCTAAGAGACTATGACGGTTTTACCCTTTGATTTAAATTGAGTTTGATCCAAGGGCTTCATATGCTTTAAATATATCTAATAGCTATTCAAGGAGTCATAAATATATTGTAAATATTCACAACAAAATAATTTTAAAGGTGGTCATACACCACAAATCGCCTAAAAGACTAAGACGGTTTTACCCTTTGATTTGAATTGAGTTTGATCCACGGGCTTCATATGCTTTAAACATATCTAATACCTATTCAAGGACTAAAAAAAAATTGGTAATCAATCACCAAAAATGATTTGAAAGGTGTTCATACACCAAAAATTGCCTAAGAGACTATGACGCTTTTACCCATTGATTTGAATTGAGTTAGATCCAAGGGCTTCATATGATTTAAATATATCTAAT
The DNA here is from genome assembly GCA_947645195.1 of Patellifolia procumbens. NCBI lineage: Eukaryota > Viridiplantae > Streptophyta > Magnoliopsida > Caryophyllales > Amaranthaceae > Patellifolia > Patellifolia procumbens. The sequence continues at coordinate 51,693 of CANSGD010000012.1, forward strand.
ATCTATTCAAGGACTCAATTTTTTTGGGTAATTATTCAATACAAAATGATTTGAAAGGTTTTCATACACCATAAATCGCCTAAGAGACTATGATGGTTTTACCCTTTGATATGAAATAAGTTTGATCCATGGGTTTCATATGATTGAAATATATCTAATATGTCATACACCACAAATCCACTAAGAGACTATGATGGTTTTACCCTTTGATTTGAATTGAGGTTGATCGAAGGACTTCAAAATGCTTTAAAAAGATATAATACCTATTCAAGGACTCAAAAATATTTGGTAATTATTCAATACAAAATGTTTTTAAAGGTTTTCATACACCACAAATCGCCTAAGAGACTATGACGGTTTTACCCTTTGATTTGAATTGAGTTTGATCCACGGGCTTCATATGCTTTAAACATATCTAATACCTATTCAAGGACTAAAAAATATATTTGGTAATTATTCACAATAAAATAATTTGAAAGGTGTTCAGACACCACAAATCGCCTAAGAGACTATGACGGTTTTACCCTTTGATTTGAATAGATTAAGATCCAAGGGCTTCATATGATTTAAATATATCTAATATCTATTCAAGGACTCAATTTTTTTGGTAATTCTTCAATACAAAATGATTTGAAAGGTTTCCATACACCATAAATCGCCTAAGAGACTATTACGGTTTTACCCTTTGATATGAAATAAGTTTGATCCAAGGGTTTCACATGATTGAAATATATCTAATACGTCATACACCATAAATCCCCTAAGAGACTATGACGGTTTTACCCTTTGATTTGAATTGAGGTTAATCGAAGGACTTCATATGCTTTAAAAAGATATAATACTTATTCAAGGACTCATAAAATATTTGGTAATTATTTCCAACAAAATGATTTCAAAGGTGTTAATTCACCACAAATCGCCTAAGAGACTATGACGGTTTTGCCCTTTGATTTGAATTGAGTTTTATCCAAGGGCTTCATATGCTTTAAATATATCTAACACCTATTAAGGGACTCAAAATTATTTGGTTATTATTCACAACCAAAATAATTTGAAAGGTGTTCATACACCACAAATCGCCTAAGAGACTATGACGGTTTTCCCTTTGATTTGAAATAAGTTTGATCCAAATGTTTCATGTGATTAAAATATATCTAATATCCATTCAAGGAGTTAAAAATATTTTGGTAATAAAGCACAAACAATGATTTGAAAGGTGTTTATACACCACAAATCGCCTACGAGACTATGACGGTTTTACCCTTTGATTTGAATTGATTTCAATCGAAGGTATTCATATGTTTTAAATAGATCTAATACCTATTCAAGGACTCAAAAATATTTGATAATTATTCAAAACAAAATTATTTGAAAGGTGTTCATCCACCACAAATCGTCTAAGAGACTATAACAGTTTTACCCTTTGTTTTGAATTGAGTTTGATCCGAGGGTTTATATGCTTTAAATAGATCTATTACCTATTTAAGGAATAATTTTTTTTTTGGTAATTTTTCACAACAAAATGATTTGAAAGGTGTTCATACACCATAAATCGCCTAAGAGACTATGACGTTTTACCCTTTGATTTAAATTGAGTTTGATCCAAGGGCTTCATATGCTTTAAATATATCTAATAGCTATTCAAGGAGTCATAAATATTTTGTAAATATTCACAACAAAATAATTTTAAAGGTGGTCATACACCACAAATTGCCTAAAAGACTAAGACGGTTTTACCCTTTGATTTGAATTGAGTTTCATCCACGGGCTTCATATGCTTTAAACATATCTAATACCTATTGAAGGACAAAAAAAAATATTTGGTAATTAAGCACCAAAAATGATTTGAAAGGTGTTCATACACCAAAAATTGCCTAAGAGACTATGACGCTTTTACCCATTAATTTGAATTGAGTTAGATCCAAGGCCTTCATATGATTTAAATATATCTAATATGTATTCAAGGACTCAAATTTTTTTGGTAATTATTCAATACAAAATGATTTCAAAGGTTTTCATAAACCATATATCGCCTAAGAGACTATGACGGTTTTACCCTTTGATATGAAATAAGGTTGATCCATGGGTTTCATATGATTGAAATATATCTAATACGTCATACACCATAAATCCCCTAAGAAACTATGATGGTTTTACCCTTTAATTTGAATTGAGATTGATCGAAGGACTTCATATGCTTTAAAAAGATATAATACCTATTCAAGGACTCATAAAATATTTGGTAATTATTTCCAACAAAATGATTTGAAAGGTGTTCATACACCACAAATCGCCTAAGAGACTATGACGGTTTTACCCTTTGATATGAAATAAGTTTGATCCAAGGGTTTCATATGATTGAAATATATATAATACCTATTCAAGGAGTCAAAAGTATTTGGTAATTATTCACAACAAAATAATATGAAAGGTGTTCATACACCACAAATCGCCTAAGAGACTATGACAGTTTTACCCTTTTATTTGAATTGAGTTAGATCCAAGGGCTTCATATGATTTAAAAATATCTAATGTTTATTCCATGACTCAAATTTTTTTTGTAATTATTCAATACAAAATGATTTGAAAGGTTTTCATACACCACAAATCGCCTAAGAGACTATGACGGTTTTGCCCTTTGATTTAAATTGAGTTTGATCCAAGGGCTTCAAATGCTTTAAATATATCTAATACCTATTCAAGGAGTCATATGTATTTTGTAAATATTCACACCAAAATAATTTGAAAGGTGTTCATACACCACAAATGGCCTAAGAGACTATGACGGTTTTACCCTTTGATTTGAATTGAGTTTGATCCACGGGCTTCATATGCTTTAAACATATCTAATACCTATTCAAAGACTAAAAAAAATATTTGGAAATTCTTCACAATAAAATAATATGAAAGGTGTTCAGACACCACAAATCGCCTAAGAGACTATGACGGTTTTACCCTTTGATTTGAAATAAGTTTAATCCAAGGGCTTTACATGATTGAAATATACCTAATACCAATTAAAGGAGTGAAAAGTATTTGGTAATTAAGCACCAAAAACGATTTGAAAGGTGTTCATACACCAAAAATTGCTAAGAGACTATGACGCTATTACCCATTGATTTGAATTGAGTTAGATCCAAGGGCTTCATATGATTTAAATATATCTTATATCTATTCCAGGACTCAAATTTTTTTGGTACTTATTCAATAAAAAATGTATTTAAAGGTTTTCATACACCACAAATCGCCTAAGAGACTATGACGGTTTTACCCTTTGATATGAAATAAGTTTGATCCATGGGTTTCACATGATTGAAATATATCTAATACGTCATACACCACAAATCCCCTAAGAGACTATGACGGTTTTACCCTTTATTTGAATTGAGGTTAATCGAAGGACTTCATATGCTTTTAAAAGATATAATACTTATTCAAGGACTCATTAAATATTTGGTAATTATTGCCAACAAAATGATTTCAAATGTGTTAATTCACCACAAATGGCCTAAGAGACTATGACGGTTTTGCCCTTTGATTTGAATTGAGTTTTATCCAAGGGCTTCATATGCTTTAAATATATCTAACACCTATTCAAGGACTCGAAATTATTTTGTTATTATTCACAACCAAAATAATTTGAAAGGTGTTCATACATCACAAATCGCCTAAGAGACTATGACGGTTTTCCCTTTGATTTGAAATAAGTTTGATCCAAATGCTTCATGTGATTAAAATATATCTAATATCCATTCAAGGAGTTAAAAATATTTTGGTAATTAAGCACAAACAATGATTTGAAAGGTGTTTATACATCACAAATCGCCTACGAGACTATGACGGTTTTACCCTTTGATTTGAATTGAGTTGAATCGAAGGACTTCATATGCTTTAAATAGATCTAATACCTATTCAAGGGCTCAAAAATATTTGGTAATTATTCAATACAAAATGTTTTTAAAGGTTTTCATACACCACAAATCGCCTAACAGACTATGACGGTTTACCCTTTGATTTGAATTGAGTTTGATCCACGGGCTTCATATGCTTTAAACATATCTAATACCTATTCAAGGACTAAAAAAAATATTTGGTAATTATTCACAACAAAATAATATGAAAGGTGTTCAGACACCACAAATCGCCTAAGAGACTATGACAGTTTTACCCTTTGATTTGAATTGAGTAAGATCCAAGGCCTTCATATGATTTAAATATATCTAATACCTATTCAAGGACTCAATTTTTTTGGTAATTATTCAATACAAAATGATTTGAAAGGTTTTCATACACCATAAATCGCCTAAGAGACTATGACGATTTTACCCTTTGATATGAAATAAGTTTGATCCAAGGGTTTCACATGATTGAAATATATCTAATACGTCATACACCATAAATCCCCTAAGAGACTATGACGGTTTTACCCTTTGATTTGAATTGAGGTTAATCGAAGGACTTCATATGCTTTAAAAAGATATAATACTTATTCAAGGACTCATAAAATATTTGGTAATTAAGCACCAAAAATGATTTGAAAGATGTTCATACACCAAAAATTTCCTAAGATACTATGACGCTTTTACCCATTGATTTGAATTGAGTTAGATCCAAGGGCTTCATATGATTTAAATATATCTTATATCTATTCAAGGATTCATATTTTTTTGGTAATTATTCAATACAAAATGATTTCAAAGGTTTTCATACACCACATATCGCCTAAGAGACTATGACGGTTTTACCCTTTTATATGAAATAACTTTGATCCATGGGATTCATATGATTGAAATATATCTAATACGTCATACACCACAAATCCCCTAAGAGACTATGATGGTTTTACCCTTTAATTTGAATTGAGATTGATCGAAGGACTTCATATGCTTTAAAAAGATATAATACCTATTCAAGGACTCATAAAATATTTGGAAATTATTTCCAACAAAATGATTTCAAAGATGTTAATTCACCACAAATCGCCTAAGAGACTATTACGGTTTTACCCTTTGATATGAAATAAGTTTGATCCAAGGGTTTCATATGATTGAAATATATCTAATACCTATTCAAGGAGTCAAAAGTATTTGGTAATTATTCTCAACAAAATAATATGAAAGGTGTTCATACACCACAAATCGCCTAAGAGACTATGACAGTTTTACCCTTTTATTTGAATTGAGTTAGATCCAAGGGCTTCATATGATTTAAATATATCTAATGTTTATTCCATGACTCAATTTTTTTTTGTAATTATTCAATACAAAATGATTTGAAAGGTTTTCATACACCACAAATCGCCTAAGAGACTATGACGGTTTTGCCCTTTGATTTAAATTGAGTTTGATCCAAGGGCTTCAAATGCTTTAAATATATCTAATACCTATTCAAGGAGTCATATGTATTTTGTAAATATTCACACCAAAATAATTTGAAAGGTGTTCATACACCACAAATGGCCTAAGAGACTATGACGGTTTTACCCTTTGATTTGAATTGAGTTTGATCCACGGGCTTCATATGCTTTAAACATATCTAATACCTATTCAAAGACTAAAAAAATATTTGGAAATTCTTCACAATAAAATAATATGAAAGGTGTTCAGACACCACAAATCGCCTAAGAGACTATGACGGTTTTACCCTTTGATTTGAAATAAGTTTAATCCAAGGGCTTTACATGATTGAAATATACCTAATACCAATTAAAGGAGTGAAAAGTATTTGGTAATTAAGCACCAAAAACGATTTGAAAGGTGTTCATACACCAAAAATTGCTAAGAGACTATGACGCTATTACCCATTGATTTGAATTGAGTTAGATCCAAGGGCTTCATATGATTTAAATATATCTTATATCTATTCCAGGACTCAAATTTTTTTGGTACTTATTTAATACAAAATGTATTTAAAGGTTTTGATACACCACAAATCGCCTAAGAGACTATGACGGTTTTACCCTTTGATATGAAATAAGTTTGATCCATGGGTTTCACATGATTGAAATATATCTAATACGTCATACACCACAAATCCCCTAAGAGACTATGACGGTTTTACCCTTTATTTGAATTGAGGTTAATCGAAGGACTTCATATGCTTTTAAAAGATATAATACTTATTCAAGGACTCATTAAATATTTGGTAATTATTGCCAACAAAATGATTTCAAATGTGTTAATTCACCACAAATGGCCTAAGAGACTATGACGGTTTTGCCCTTTGATTTGAATTGAGTTTTATCCAAGGGCTTCATATGCTTTAAATATATCTAACACCTATTCAAGGACTCGAAATTATTTTGTTATTATTCACAACCAAAATAATTTGAAAGGTGTTCATACATCACAAATCGCCTAAGAGACTATGACGGTTTTCCCTTTGATTTGAAATAAGTTTGATCCAAATGCTTCATGTGATTAAAATATATCTAATATCCATTCAAGGAGTTAAAAATATTTTGGTAATTAAGCACAAACAATGATTTGAAAGGTGTTTATACATCACAAATCGCCTACGAGACTATGACGGTTTTACCCTTTGATTTGAATTGAGTTGAATCGAAGGACTTCATATGCTTTAAATAGATCTAATACCTATTCAAGGGCTCAAAAATATTTGGTAATTATTCAATACAAAATGTTTTTAAAGGTTTTCATACACCACAAATCGCCTAACAGACTATGACGGTTTACCCTTTGATTTGAATTGAGTTTGTGATGCATAAAGCATTTCATAAACAAGAGCATTCGTTGGTTAAGAACCGAAGAATCAGTTTTGCTTCAAGCCTTGTTGGAACCGTACCAACAACCACCACTTTCACTAACCTTAGAACCACCAAACTAGGCCACCAATGTCAAAGAAGAACTCTTGGTGCAACCTTGCTTTGTTAAATTAGTAACTAATCTACGTTAGTTAGCTAATTAACTCAAAGACTTGGATTAGGACAAACTGTCCAGTTTTGCTCTAAGCGCACAGCTCAAAGAAATGAGTATAACTCTTAATTCATTCAACAAACTCTAATGAAACTTCTTGCCTTACAAACCTAACATATAAAGCAGTAACATACCAAAAATTCACGTCATTTGGTGATGTTTTGCTTAGGTAACAAAAGCCATCTTAAACTATTACAAAAATCTGGCCAGTTTACAGTACCTAGGTGCAATGATTGAGGGATTCTGAGAAACGAAAATGTCCTACTGCAAAAAGGAAGCTAAGGTATTAAAATAGACATTCTAAGGAAAATATCCTCAAAAAATCAGCTCCAAAAGCTAAAAAAAGACGGCTGCCCAGAACTGATGAAAATGGGCCCAGAATGACGCAGGGAGCTGCGGTTTTGGATACTTCTCCATGAAGCTCTCATTTCCTATTGATTCTTGCCTCCAACTCTTCACATGCTTGTTGGTGATGTATGTAAGCACACAGGTGAGTCATGTATGGTTGCCTTAGCCAAGAATAAAGCTCAAAAACGTAGCCAAAACGAGCCCTAAACAAACCGTGTAAATTCTGTTCTTCCAAAACAGTTTCACTAAGCTTACTTTAATGACTTAGAACTAACTAATTAAGCTATTTAATCATAATTTAAGCTTTATTACTAATACTTAATGATGTTAAGATGATCATAAGCATTAATCAACAAGGCTTAAAAAAGATTAAGAAGGTGTTAAGCTTAATTAACAATTCGAAGTACTTGTTTGTTCGAAATTGGATTAAGTAAGCTAATGAACTGAATCTCCTTCACCTTAATCTCTTCTTGATGACTCTTTGTTAGGAGACTTGGATTGATCATGGATGCTCCTGCATCATTCTCCCCTGGTTTGGAGAAGTCTTCTTGTAACTCAAAATCTTCCTCTAAATATGGAGCTAAATCACCCACATTGAAGGTGGCCGAAATGTTGCCCATCTCACTTGGTAGTTCTATCTTGTATGCATTGTTATTGATCTTTTCAAGCACCCTAAATGGACCATCACTCCTTGGCATCAGCTTGTTCTTCCTTCTTGATGGAAATCGTTCCTTCCTTAGGTGCAACCATACCAAGTCCCCGGGCTTGTAAATGACCTCCTTTCGATGCTTGTTAGCTCGGACCTTGTAAGCTTCATTAACCTTCTCAATGCGTGCTCTAATCTGTTGGTGAAGCTTTTTCATCTCCTTTGCCTTCTCCTCTGCATCTATGCTTTGCCTCACTTCAACTGGAATAGGTAGTAAATCAATGGGGCTTAAAGGATTAACCCCATAGTTCACTTCGAATGGAGAGCACTTCGTGGCATATGTAGGTGATCTATTATAAGCAAATTCTGCATGTGCTAGCTTTAGATCCCAATCTTTCTGTGACTTGTTAACTAGAGTCCTGAGTAGAGTAGTAAGTGTCCTGTTTGTAACCTCCGTTTGGCCATCAGTTTGTGGATGCGCCGCGGTACTAAAGAGGAGCTTAGTACCTAGGAGCTTCCATAAAGTCTTCCAAAAGAAACTAAGGAACTTAACATCCTTATCAGAAACAATAGTCTTCGGTACACCATGTAATCTAATGATCTCCTTGAAGTACAAATCAGCTACATGAATTGCATCATCCGTCTTGTTGCAAGCAATGAAATGAGCCATCTTTGAGAATCGATCCACCACCACCATAATAGCGTCTCTTTGCCTTTGAGTCCTAGGCAAAGCTACAATGAAATCCATACTAACATCTTCCCATGGCTGATTAGGAACTGGAAGTGGAGTATAGAGCCCTTGATGAAAAGAACTCTTGGCCTTTTGACATGTAGAACATCGAGCTAGAACTGAGTGAACATCACCTGCCAGTTTTGGCCAATAAAAGTGTTCCTGCAAAACATCCACAGTTTTGTTAATACCAAAATGTCCTGCTAGGCCTCCTCCATGAACCTCCTTGATGAGCAAATCCCTTAGTGAGCACTTAGGGATACAAAGCTTATTATTTCGGAAGAGAAAACCATCTAGAACCGAATAAGCTCCATGAGAACCATCCTTGCACGCTTCTATCAATGGTGAAAAATCTGGATCATCATAATAAAGCTCCTTAATATGAGTGAAGCCAAGAACTCGAGCCTCCATTAGAGAAAGCATAGAATGCCTCCTAGATAATGCATCTGCAACCACATTAGAAACTCCAGTTTTGTATTTTAAAACAAAATCAAAAGATTGAAGGAACTCCACCCATTTAGCATGTCGAGAACTGAGCTTATGTTGTCCATTAATGTACTTCAAAGCTTGGTGATCTGAATGCAACACAAACTGAGCTGGCCTAAGATAATGAGTCCAATAAGTCAAAGCACGAATAATAGCATAGAACTCTTTATCATAGGTGCTGTAGTTGAGCTTGGCATGATTGAGCTTCTCACTGAAATAGGCTATGGGACGCCCTCCTTGTTGTAAAACAGCTCCAATCCCTACGCCACTTGCATCACATTCCACTTCAAACACTTTCTTGAAATCTGGTAAGGCTAGAACAGGCGCCTCACAAAGCTTGCTTTTCAACTGATCAAATGCTTCCTGAGCTGCTGGAGTCCAAGTGAAAGAACCCCCTTTGATACATTCGGTCAGTGGAGCCAAAATAGTACTAAAACCTCTGATGAATCTCCTGTAAAAAGATGCCAATCCATGAAAACTTCGAACTTCTGTGATGGACTTTGGAATTGGCCATGATTTGATTGCCTCCACCTTGGATTCATCCATAGAAATACCCTGAGATGAAATAATGAAACCAAGAAAAGACACACTAGAAGTGAAGAATTCACACTTCTCCATCTTTGCAAATAGCTTCTTTTCCCTTAGCTTAAGGAAAACCTTCTTCAGATGAATAAGATGATCCTGTTCACTGTTGCTATACACAAGAATATCATCAAAATAAACCACAACAAACGAACCAATGAAAGGACGAAGTACCTCATGCATGAGCCTCATGAAAGTACTAGGAGCATTAGTTAAACCAAATGGCATAACACGCCACTCATATAACCCACTCTTAGTCTTAAAGGCTGTTTTCCATTCATCCCCTTCCTTGATTCGAATCTGATGATAACCACTACGCAAATCTATCTTGGAGAATATAGTAGCACCATGTAATTCATCGAGCAAATCATCAAGCCTAGGAATAGGATACCTATACTTGATGGTAATGTTGTTTATAGCCCTGCAATCTACACACATACGCATAGTTCCATCCTTCTTTGGAACCAAAATAACAGGAACAGCACATGGACTAAGACTTTCTTGTACAAATCCCTTAGCTAACAATTCAGTAATCTGTTTTTGCAACTCTTTAGCTTCTTCAGGATTACATCTATAAGCTGCCTTATTAGGTAATGGTGCTCCAGGAACTAAGTCAATTTGATGCTCAATACCCCTACTAGGTGGTAAACCATATGGAAGATCCTCGGGAAAAATATCACTAAAATCGTTCACTAATGGTTTAACCCAATCATGTAATTCACGAGTATTTTCATCATTTGCAGCAACTAACAACAACAAGTACATTTCCTTCCCCTTTTCAATGGCCTTATCAACTTGGTTTTTTTGGAGAATTAAGGATTTCTGATTTTTAGCCTTTGAATTAGAGGTTTCTTTCTTAGGCAAATTCGGACCCTTTTTGCTAGGACTAAGTATAATTTTCTTGTTTTCATGCATGAAAGTGTATGTATTAGTCCTACCATTATGTAAGGTTTCCTTATCAGATTGCCACGGCCTCCCTAAGAGAATATGACATGCATTCATAGGCACCACATCACATAAAACCTTATCATTATATGAATCACCAAAAGAGAAGCTAATTAAAGCTTGTTTTGTTACCTCCACACAGTTACCATCATTAAGCCAATGAAGCTTATATGGTTTAGGATGACTGAAAGTAGGATGATTGAGCTTCTCCACCATAGAACTCGAAGCTACATTAGTGCAACTCCCACCATCAATAATCATGGAACAAATCTTGCCCTTGATTAAGCATTTTGTCTGAAAAATCTGGTCTCGTTGAGATGGTATAGCTTCGGCTTCTTTGGAGTGAAGGACCCTCCTTAGAACCAAGCTAAGATGATCATCTCCTTCCACTTCATCAACAAGAACATCTTCATTGCATTCATCCTCCTTTTCAGATTCTTTTTCGTGCTCATCTTGATCTTTAAGGGCATCTTCTATGTTTTTAATGTCTAGTAAGGTCATTACCCTTCTGTTTGGGCATTGTGCTTGATAATGACCATAACCATGACACTTAAAACATTTAATATCATCCTTCTTGGAAGAACTTTCAGCAACTTTCTTCCCTTTATCAAGAAATTTCGAACCAGCTTCATTTTTAGGTGTAAATGGAGATGTCGAAGTAGGCTTTACATAGGAACTAGAACCTCCTTTAGCATAAGAAGTTCCTTTGCTAAATACCTTCTTCTTCTTGTCTTTTTGATGCTTTTCCACCTTAAGAGCCAACCTGAAAAGTTCATCTAAAGTAGAATAAGATTGAAGCTCAAGCTTCTTTTGGATGTCACGATCTAGGCCCTTCACAAAACGAGCCATGGTCTGCTCTTCCCTTTCTTGAACATCCAATTTCATCATCAACTTTTCATATTCATGGATGTATGTCTCGACATTCTTGGTACCTTGGAACAAATCAGAAAGTTGGTTATATAAATCAAGAGTGTAAGTGGAGGGGAGAAACTTAGCTTCCATCTTCTTTTTCAGTTTCTTCCAACTCTTGATTTTCGGCTTATGCTTCCTTTCTCTAGCAAGAGCAACGTTTTCCCACCAAAGGGATGCATAACCCTTTAGCTTAGTGATAGCCAACTTGAAAGATTTCGAATCATCATACTCCTTTAGCTCGAAAATCCTATTACATCTCGAAACCCATTCCAAATAAGCATCCGGATTAAGGTTTCCATCAAACTCTGGAACATCTAACTTGATGTCTCGAAAATCATCTTGTTTTCGTGGCCTCCTTCTTTGATTAGAAGTTTGTGATTGTACTTCTTCACTAGAGTCATAAACAACCTCATTCTCATCTTCAAAGTGCCTCCTTTCATGAACTTCTCTTCGAATTCCAACACTAGAACTTCGAAAAGCTTCCATGAGATTTGCCATTTGCTCACTAATTGTAGCCATTTGATTCTCAAGGCCAACTAACCTTGCTTCATTCAATGTCATGCCCCTTCTAAACTGATTTGGATCTTCACCACCACTCATTTTAACAACCACTAAGTTGTATCAAAGATTAGAGGTGAAAAGAGAAGAAAAGAGATGTGTTTGGGCTTAGAATTGATTTCGGTTTTGGGGGGATAAGTGTATGAGTTTAGGAAATGATTATGGGATGATTAGAGGGTTAAAAGAATGCTCTTAAACTAACCAAAGCTCTGATACCAAATGATGCATAAAGCATTTCATAAACAAGAGCATTCGTTGGTTAAGAACCGAAGAATCAGTTTTGCTTCAAGCCTTGTTGGAACCGTACCAACAACCACCACTTTCACTAACCTTAGAACCACCAAACTAGGCCACCAATGTCAAAGAAGAACTCTTGGTGCAACCTTGCTTTGTTAAATTAGTAACTAATCTACGTTAGTTAGCTAATTAACTCAAAGACTTGGATTAGGACAAACTGTCCAGTTTTGCTCTAAGCGCACAGCTCAAAGAAATGAGTATAACTCTTAATTCATTCAACAAACTCTAATGAAACTTCTTGCCTTACAAACCTAACATATAAAGCAGTAACATACCAAAAATTCACGTCATTTGGTGATGTTTTGCTTAGGTAACAAAAGCCATCTTAAACTATTACAAAAATCTGGCCAGTTTACAGTACCTAGGTGCAATGATTGAGGGATTCTGAGAAACGAAAATGTCCTACTGCAAAAAGGAAGCTAAGGTATTAAAATAGACATTCTAAGGAAAATATCCTCAAAAAATCAGCTCCAAAAGCTAAAAAAAGACGGCTGCCCAGAACTGATGAAAATGGGCCCAGAATGACGCAGGGAGCTGCGGTTTTGGATACTTCTCCATGAAGCTCTCATTTCCTATTGATTCTTGCCTCCAACTCTTCACATGCTTGTTGGTGATGTATGTAAGCACACAGGTGAGTCATGTATGGTTGCCTTAGCCAAGAATAAAGCTCAAAAACGTAGCCAAAACGAGCCCTAAACAAACCGTGTAAATTCTGTTCTTCCAAAACAGTTTCACTAAGCTTACTTTAATGACTTAGAACTAACTAATTAAGCTATTTAATCATAATTTAAGCTTTATTACTAATACTTAATGATGTTAAGATGATCATAAGCATTAATCAACAAGGCTTAAAAAAGATTAAGAAGGTGTTAAGCTTAATTAACAATTCGAAGTACTTGTTTGTTCGAAATTGGATTAAGTAAGCTAATGAACTGAATCTCCTTCACCTTAATCTCTTCTTGATGACTCTTTGTTAGGAGACTTGGATTGATCATGGATGCTCCTGCATCAGTTTGATCCACGGGCTTCATATGCTTTAAACATATCTAATACCTATTCAAGGACTAAAAAAATATTTGGTAATTATTCACAACAAAATAATATGAAAGGTGTTCAGACACCACAAATCGCCTAAGAGACTATGACGGTTTTACCCTTTGATTTGAATTGAGTAAGATCCAAGGCCTTCATATGATTTAAATATATCTAATACCTATTCAAGGACTCAATTTTTTTGGTAATTATTCAATACAAAATGATTTGAAAGGTTTTCATACACCATAAATCGCCTAAGAGACTATGACGATTTTACCCTTTGATATGAAATAAGTTTGATCCAAGGGTTTCACATGATTGAAATATATCTAATACGTCATAAACCATAAATCCCCTAAGAGACTATGACGGTTTTACCCTTTGATTTGAATTGAGGTTAATCGAAGGACTTCATATGCTTTAAAAAGATATAATACTTATTCAAGGACTCATAAAATATTTGGTAATTAAGCACCAAAAATGATTTGAAAGATGTTCATACACCAAAAATTTCCTAAGATACTATGACGCTTTTACCCATTGATTTGAATTGAGTTAGATCCAAGGGCTTCATATGATTTAAATATATCTTATATCTATTCAAGGATTCATATTTTTTTGGTAATTATTCAATACAAAATGATTTCAAAGGTTTTCATACACCACATATCGCCTAAGAGACTATGACGGTTTTACCCTTTTATATGAAATAACTTTGATCCATGGGATTCATATGATTGAAATATATCTAATACGTCATACACCACAAATCCCCTAAGAGACTATGATGGTTTTACCCTTTAATTTGAATTGAGATTGATCGAAGGACTTCATATGCTTTAAAAAGATATAATACCTATTCAAGGACTCATAAAATATTTGGAAATTATTTCCAACAAAATGATTTCAAAGATGTTAATTCACTACAAATCGCCTAAGAGACTATTACGGTTTTACCCTTTGATATGAAATAAGTTTGATCCAAGGGTTTCATATGATTGAAATATATCTAATACCTATTCAAGGAGTCAAAAGTATTTGGTAATTATTCTCAACAAAATAATATGAAAGGTGTTCATACACCACAAATCGCCTAAGAGACTATGACAGTTTTACCCTTTTATTTGAATTGAGTTAGATCCAAGGGCTTCATATGATTTAAATATATCTAATGTTTATTCCATGACTCAAATTTTTTTTGTAATTATTCAATACAAAATGATTTGAAAGGTTTTCATACACCACAAATCGCCTAAGAGACTATGACGGTTTTGCCCTTTGATTTAAATTGAGTTTGATCCAAGGGCTTCATATGCTTTAAATATATCTAATACCTATTAAAGGAGTCATATGTATTTGGTAAATATTCACACCAAAATAATTTGAAAGGTGTTCATACACCACAAATCGCCTAAGAGACTATGACGATTTTACCCTTTGATATGAAATAAGTTTGATCCAGGGGTTTCATATGATTGAAATATATCTAATACGTCATACACCACAAATCCTCTAAAAGACTATGATGGTTTTACCCTTTAATTTGAATTGAGATTGATCGAAGGACTTCATATGCTTTAAAAAGATATAATACCTATTCAGGGACTCATAAAATATTTGGTAATTATTTCCAACAAAATGATTTGAAAGGTGTTCATACACCACAAATCGCCTAAGAGACTATGACGGTTTTACCCTTTGATATGAAATAAGTTTGATCCATGGGTTTCACATGATTGAAATATATCTAATACTTCATACACCACAAATCCCCTAAGAGACTATGACGGTTTTACCCTTTGATTTGAATTGAGGTTAATCGAAGGACTTCATATGCTTTTAAAAGATATAATACTTATTCAAGGACTCATAAAATATTTGGTAATTATTTCCAACAAAATGATTTCAAAGGTGTTAATTCACCACAAATCGCCTAAGAGACTATGACGGTTTTGCCCTTTGATTTGAATTGAGTTTTATCCAAGGGCTTCATATGCTTTAAATATATCTAACACCTATTCAAGGACTCAAAATTATTTGGTTATTATTCACAACCAAAATAATTTGAAAGGTGTTCATACATCACAAATCGCCTAAGAGACTATGACGGTTTTCCCTTTGATTTGAAATAAGTTTTATCCAAATGCTTCATGTGATTAAAATATATCTAATATCCATTCAAGGAGTTAAAAATATTTTGGTAATTAAGCACAAACAATGATTTGAAAGGTGTTTACACACCACAAATCGCCTACGAGACTATGACGATTTTAGCCTTTGATTTGAATTGAGTTGAATCGAAGGACTTCATATGCTTTAAATAGATCTAATACATATTCAAGGGCTCAAAAATATTTGGTAATTATTCAATACAAAATGTTTTTAAAGGTTTTCATACACCACAAATCGCCTAAGAGACAATGACGGTTTACCCTTTGATTTGAATTGAGTTTGATCCACGGGCTTCATATGCTTTAAACAGATCTAATACCTATTCAAGGACTAAAAAAAAATTTTGTAATTATTCACAACAAAATAATATGAAAGGTGTTCAGACACCACAAATCGCCTAAGAGACTATGACGGTTTTACCCTTTGATTTGAATTGAGTAAGATCCAAGGGCTTCATATGATTTAAATATATCTAATACCTATTCAAGGACTCAATTTTTTTGGTAATTATTCAATACAAAATGATTTGAAAGGTTTTCATACACCATAAATCGCCTAAGAGACTATGACGGTTTTACCCTTTGATATGAAATAAGTTTGATCCAAGGGTTTCACATGATTGAAATATATCTAATACGTCATACACCATAAATCCCCTAAGAGACTATGACGGTTTTACCCTTTGATTTGAATTGAGGTTAATCGAAGGACTTCATATGCTTTAAAAAGATATAATACTTATTCAAGGACTCATAAAATATTTGGTAATTAAGCACCAAAAATGATTTGAAAGGTGTTCATACATCAAAAATTGCCTTAGAGACTATGACGCTTTTACCCAATGATTTGAATTGAGTTAGATCAAAGGGCTTCATATGATTTAAATATATCTTATATCTATTCAAGGACTCAATTTTTTTTGGTAATTATTCAATACAAAATGATTTCAAAGCTTTTCATACACCACATATCGCCTAAGAGACTATGACGGTTTTACCCTTTTATATGAAATAAGTTTGATCCATGGGATTCATATGATTGAAATATATCTAATACGTCATACAACACAAGTCCCCTAAGAGACTATGATGGTTTTACCCTTTAATTTGAATTGAGATTGATCGAAGGACTTCATATGCTTTAAAAAGATATAATACCTATTCAAGGACTCATAAAATATTTGGAAATTATTTCCAATAAAATGATTTCAAAGATGTTAATTCACCACAAATACCCTAAGAGACTATGATGGTTTTACCCTTTAATTTGAATTGAGATTGATCGAAGGACTTCATATGCTTTAAAAAGATATAATACCTATTCAAGGACTCATAAAATATTTGGTAATTATTTCCAACAAAATGATTTCAAAGATGTTAATTCACCACAAATCGCCTAAGAGACTATGACGGTTTTACCCTTTGATATGAAATAAGTTTGATCCAAGGGTTTCATATGATTGAAATATATCTAATACCTATTCAAGGAGTCAAAAGTATTTGGTAATTATTCACTACAAAATAATATGAAAGGTGTTCATACACCACAAATCGCCAAAGAGACTATGACAGTTTTACCCTTTTATTTGAATTGAGTTAGATCCAAGGGCCTCATATGATTTAAATATATCTAATGTTTATTCCATGACTAAATTTTTTTTGGTAATTATTCAATACAAAATGATTTGAAAGGTTTTCATACACCACAACTCGCCTAAGAGACTATGACGGTTTTGCCCTTTGATTTAAATTGAGTTAGATCCAAGGGCTTCATATGCTTTAAATATATCAAATACCTATTCAAAGAGTCATATGTATTTGGTAAATATTCACACCAAAATAATTTGAACGGTGTTCATACACCACAAATCGCCTAAGAGACTATGACGGTTTTACCCTTTGATATGAAATAAGTTTGATCCAAGGGTTTCATATGATTGAAATATATCTAATACCTATTCAAGGAGTCAAAGGTATTTGGTAATTATTCACAACAAAATAATATGAAAGGTGTTCATACACCATATCTAATGTTTATTCCATGACTCAATTTTTTTTTGTAATTATTCAATACAAAATGATTTGAAAGGTTTTCATACACCACAAATCGCCTAAGAGACTATGACGGTTTTGCCCTTTGATTTAAATTGAGTTTGATCCAAGGGCTTCATATGCTTTAAATATATCTAATACCTATTCAAGGAGTCATATGTATTTGGTAAATATTCACACCAAAATAATTTGAAAGGTGTTCATACACCACAAATCGCCTAAGAGACTATGATGGTTTTACCCTTTGATTTGAATTGCGTTTGATCCACGGGCTTCATATGCTTTAAACATATCTAATACCTATTCAAGGACTAAAAAAATATTTGGTAATTCTTCACAACAAAATAATATGAAAGGTGTTCAGACACCACAAATCGCCTAAGAGACTATGACGGTTTTACCCTTTGATTTGAAATAAGTTTAATCCAAGGGTTTTACATGATTGAAATATACCTAATACCAATTAAAGAAGTGAAAATTATTTGGTAATTAAGCACCAAAAATGATTTGAAAGGTGTTCATACACCAAAAATTGCTAAGAGACTATGACGCTATTACCCATTGATTTGAATTGAGTTAGATCCAAGGGCTTCATATGATTTAAATATATCTTATATCTATTCCAGGACTCAAATTTTTTTGGTACTTATTCAATACAAAATGTGTTTAAAGGTTTTCATACACCACAAATCGCCTAAGAGACTATGACGGTTTTACCCTTTGATATGAAATAAGTTTGATCCATGGGTTTCACATGATTGAAATATATCTAATACGTCATACACCACAAATCCCCTAAGAGACTATGACGGTTTTACCCTTTGATTTGAATTGAGGTTAATCGAAGGACTTCATATGCTTTTAAAAGATATAATACTTATTCAAGGACTCATAAAATATTTGGTAATTATTTCCAACAAAATGATTTCAAAGGTGTTAATTCACCACAAATCGCCTAAGAGACTATGACGGTTTTGCCCTTTGATTTGAATTGAGTTTTATCCAAGGGCTTCATATGCTTTAAATATATCTAACACCTATTCAAGGACTCAAAATTATTTGGTTATTATTCACAACCAAAATAATTTGAAAGGTGTTCATACATCACAAATCGCCTAAGAGACTATGACGGTTTTCCCTTTGATTTGAAATAAGTTTGATCCAAATGCTTCATGTGATTAAAATATATCTAATATCCATTCAAGGAGTTAAAAATATTTTGGTAATTAAGCACAAACAATGATCTGAAAGGTGTTTATACACCACAAATCGCCTACGAGACTATGACGGTTTTACCCTTTGATTTGAATTGAGTTGAATCGAAGGACTTCATATGCTTTAAATAGATCTAATACCTATTCAAGGGCTCAATAATATTTGGTAATTATTCAATACAAAATGTTTTTAAAGGTTTTCATACACCACAAATCCCCTAAGAGACTATGACGGTTTTACCCTTTGATTTGAATTGAGGTTAATCGAAGGACTTCATATGCTTTTAAAAGATATAATACTTATTCAAGGACTCATTAAATATTTGGTAATTATTTCCAACAAAATGATTTCAAAGGTGTTAATTCACCACAAATCGCCTAAGAGACTATGACGGTTTTGCCCTTTGATTTCAATTGAGTTTTATCCAAGGGCTTCATATGCTTTAAATATATGAGACCATGCATCCTACACCCGGGTGTACCATGCTCATGGTACACCCAGTGGAATTTTGGTAATTAAAGACATCCTTAGGGGCACGCTGGTAATCTTTGCATAACAACATATGCTTACTGTTCATCTTCATCCCTCAAATCCAGAAATCCCCAATTTTTATGTAAAAAATTCGGACAAAAATCGCTGAATTCAAGCAAATCAAATTGATTTCTGCATAAACAAACAACAAATTAAGAAATTCGTTGCTAATTTTTAAAATTTTTGGAATAATTTCGGGTTTTTGTTAAGGTGAAAAATTGAAGCTTTGAACTCAACAATGGCCGAAATACGAATTGTAGAACAAATCGAAAAACAAAATGAAAGTAATTCATTGCTATTTCTATTTATTTCATGAATTGATGAACCGATTTCCTATAATTGATTATTTTGGAAGATGAACAACTGTTTCATGGAGTGAAAAATAAGGCTTAGATGAAAAAATAAGGGTTTAGAGTAAAAAATGTCAGAACCTATAACAGTCGCTCATTTCTTAAATGAGCAGATTTATTTTAACCCACTCAAGATCAGAATGTTTACGATCTTCCTGTGCAAAAAAGGTTGCTCATTTGAACAAATGAGTAAAATAAAACTGCTCATTTCTAAAATGAGCATATTTATTTTAACTCACTCAAGATTATAATGTTTACTGATCTTCTTGTGCAAGCAAGATTGCTTATTTGATCAAATGAGTAAAATAATCTGCTCATTTGAGGATTTCTCTTCATGTTAAAATAAAACTGCTCATTTAATCAAATGAGTAAAATAAAATTGCTCTTTTGATCAAATAAGTAAAATAAATCTGCTCATTTGATCAAATGAGTAAAACAAATCTGCTCATTTCATGAATGAACAGTTTATTTTAACTCACTAAAGATCGAATGTTTATTGATCTTCCACTACAAACAAAATTGCTCATTTCATCAAAATGAGTAAAATAAAACTGTTCATTTTGCGAATGAGTTGAGTTATTTTAACTCACTCAATATCAGATCATAATGTGAACTATATAAAACATGTTTTTCAGGATGTTCAAAGAATTTAGTTTCTACTCATATAGATACAAATTGCTCATAAGGGTCAAATGTGTACTTTTGTAGGTGATGACCCAAACAATGAGGTTGATATTTGTTAGTTACCCTAACAAAATTTAAACTACAATATATGTTTGTTCATCTTAAGATACACTGCTCATTATAGTGAAAAAATCATCAATATGTAATAGTATATACATGTTCACTTAGAGTAAAGAATAATATAATCGCTCATTTAGATGTCTATTGCTCTTTTCTCCAAGACAAAATAAACTGCTCATTTGATCAAATGAGTAAAATAAAAATCGTTCAATTGTGATCAGAATGTATACTGATCTTGCTGCACAAAAATGATTGCTCATTTGATCAATTGACTAAAATAAAATCGCTCAATTGTGATCAGAATGTTTACTGATCTTGTTGCACAAAAACGATTGCTCATTTGATCAAATGAGTGAAATATATTGTAAGAAATAGAAAAGGTTAGTGAGTGGAGAAGAAAAGAAGAATATAGTAAGATTTTTATTTAAAATTTTTTTGAAAATATATTGTAACAGAATATGGAAAATATCAAAAAGAAAAAAGGCGTATTATAATAATTATATATTCTACCCGTAAAATAATTTTTTTAGAAATTTAAAAATAACAATTATAGTACAACATCCCTCAAAAAAATAATTATATTACAACAATATGCAAAATAATTGAAAAGGATAAAATAAAAAAAAAGCTAAAATAAGAACTAAGACTATGGAAGAAACATGAAAAACAAAAAAAATATTAAATGAATCCAAAAGAGGAGGAAAAGACAAACGTTAAAAAAAATTATAAATGGTTGGTATGGGAGGGAGTCGAACCCATGACCAAATGGCAACCAAATAAACCTCAACACCAACTGAGCTAAGCTATCTAAATGGTATAGGGGCACGCTTTTAATACTTATACTGTTGCCCAGATTTTCGCCTTAATTACAATAATGCCACCGGGTGCACCATGTGCACGGTGCACCCGGGTGCATGATAATAATTGTATAAATATATCTAACACCTATTCAAGGACTCAAAATTATTTGGTTATTATTCACAACCAAAATAATTTGAAAGGTGTTCATACATCACAAATCGCCTAAGAGACTATGACGGTTTTCCCTTTGATTTGAAATAAGTTTGATCCAAATGCTTCATGTGATTAAAATATATCTAATATCCATTCAAGGAGTTAAAAATATTTGGGTAATTAAGCACAAACAATGATTTGAAAGGTGTTTATACACCACAAATCGCCTACGAGACTATGACGGTTTTACCCTTTGATTTGAATTGAGTTGAATCGAAGGACTTCATATGCTTTAAGTAGATCTAATACCTATTCAAGGGCTCAAAAATATTTGGTAATTATTCAATACAAAATGTTTTTAAAGGTTTTCATACACCACAAATCGCCTAAGAGACTATGACGGTTTTACCCTTTGATATGAAATAAGTTTGATCCAAGGGTTTCACATGATTGAAATATATCTAATACGTCATACACCATAAATCCCCTAAGAGACTATGACGGTTTTACCCTTTGATTTGAATTGAGGTTAATCGAAGGACTTCATATGCTTTAAAAAGATATAATACTTATTCAAGGACTCATAAAATATTTGGTAATTAAGCACCAAAAATGATTTGAAAGGTGTTCATACACCAAAAATTGCCTAAGAGACTATGACGCTTTTACCCATTGATTTGAATTGAGTTAGATCCAAGGGCTTCATATGATTTAAATATATCTTATATCTTTTCAAGGACTCAAATTTTTTTGGTAATTATTCAATACAAAATGATTTCAAAGGTTTTCGTACACCACATATCGCCTAAGAGACTATGACGGTTTTACCCTTTTATATGAAATAAGTTTGATCCATGGGATTCATATGATTGAAATATATCTAATACGTCATACACCAAATATCCCTTAAGAGACTATGATGGTTTTACCCTTTAATTTGAATTGAGATTGATCGAAGGACTTCATATGCTTTAAAAAGATATAATACCTATTCAAGGACTCATAAAATATTTGGTAATTATTTCCAACAAAATGATTTCAAAGATGTTAATTCACCCCAAATCGCCTAAGAGACTATTACGGTTTTACCCTTTGATATGAAATAAGTTTGATCCAAGGGTTTCATATGATTGAAATATATCTAATACCTATTCAAGGAGTCAAAAGTATTTGGTAATTATTCACAACAAAATAATATGAAAGGTGTTCATACACCACAAATCGCCTAAGAGACTATGACGGTTTAACCCTTTGATATGAAATAAGTTTGATCCATGGGTTTCATATGATTGAAATATATCTAACACCTATTCAAGGACTCAAAATTATTTGGTTATTATTCACAACCAAAATAATTTGAATGGTGTTCATACATCACAAATCGCCTAAGAGACTATGACGGTTTTCCCTTTGATTTGAAATAAGTTTGATCCAAATGCTTCATGTGATTAAAATATATCTAATATCCATTCAAGGAGTTAAAAATATTTTGGTAATTAAGCACAAACAATGATTTGAAAGGTGTTTATACACCACAAATCGCCTACGAGACTATGACGGTTTTACCCTTTGATTTGAATTGAGTTGAATCGAAGGACTTCATATGCTTTAAATAGATCTAATACCTATTAAAGGGCTCAAAAATATTTGGTAATTATTCAATACAAAATGTTTTTAAAGGTTTTCATACACCACAAATCGCCTATGAGACTATGACGGTTTACCCTTTGATTTGAATTGAGTTTGATGCACGGGCTTCATATGCTTTAAACATATCTAATACCTATTCAAGGACTAAAAAAAATATTTGGTAATTATTCACAACAAAATAATATGAAAGGTGTTCAGACACCACAAATCGCCTAAGAGACTATGACGGTTTTACCCTTTGATTTGAATTGAGTAAGATCCAAGGCTTTCATATGATTTAAATATATCTAATACCTATTCAAGGACTCTATTTTTTGGGTAATTATTCAATACAAAATGATTTGAAAGGTTTTCATACACCATAAATCGCCTAAGAGACTATGACGGTTTTACCCTTTGATATGAAATAAGTTTGATCCAAGGGTTTCACATGATTGAAATATATCTAATACGTCATACACCATAAATCCCTTAAGAGACTATGACGGTTTTACCCTTTGATTTGAATTGAGGTTAATCGAAGGACTTCATATGCTTTAAAAAGATATAATACTTATTCAAGGACTCATAAAATATTTGGTAATTAAGCACCAAAAATGATTTGAAAGGTGTTCATACACCAAAAATTGCCTAAGAGACTATGACGCTTTTACCCATTGATTTGAATTGAGTTAGATCCAAGGGCTTCATATGATTTAAATATATCTTATATCTTTTCAAGGACTCAAATTTTTTTGGTAATTATTCAATACAAAATGATTTCAAAGGTTTTCGTACACCACATATCGCCTAAGAGACTATGACGGTTTTACCCTTTTATATGAAATAAGTTTGATCCATGGGATTCATATGATTGAAATATATCTAATACGTCATACACCAAATATCCCTTAAGAGACTATGATGGTTTTACCCTTTAATTTGAATTGAGATTGATCGAAGGACTTCATATGCTTTAAAAAGATATAATACCTATTCAAGGACTCATAAAATATTTGGTAATTATTTCCAACAAAATGATTTCAAAGATGTTAATTCACCCCAAATCGCCTAAGAGACTATTACGGTTTTACCCTTTGATATGAAATAAGTTTGATCCAAGGGTTTCATATGATTGAAATATATCTAATACCTATTCAAGGAGTCAAAAGTATTTGGTAATTATTCACAACAAAATAATATGAAAGGTGTTCATACACCACAAATCGCCTAAGAGACTATGACAGTTTTACCCTTTTATTTGAATTGAGTTAGATCCAAGGGCTTCATATGATTTAAATATATCTAATGTTTATTCCATGACTCAAATTTTTTTGGTAATTATTCAACACAAAATGATTTGAAAGGTTTTCATACAACACAAATCGCCTAAGAGACTATGACGGTTTTGCCCTTTGATTTAAATTGAGTTAGATCCAAGGGCTTCATATGCTTTAAATATATCTAATACCTATTAAAGGAGTCATATGTATTTGGTAAATATTCACACCAAAATAATTTGAAAGGTGTTCATACACCACAAATCGCCTAAGAGACTGTGACGGTTTAACCCTTTGATATGAAATAAGTTTGATCCATGGGTTTCATATGATTGAAATATATCTAATACGTCATACACCACATATCCTCTAAAAGACTATGATGGTTTTACCCTTTAATTTGAATTGAGATTGATCGAAGGACTTCATATGCTTTAAAAAGATATGATACCTATTCAAGGACTCATAAAATATTTGGTAATTATTTCCAACAAAATGATTTGAAAGGCGTTCATACACCACAAATCGCCTAGGAGACTATGACAGTTTTACCCTTTGATATGAAATAAGTTTGATCCATGGGTTTCACATGATTGAAATATATCTAATACGTCATACACCACAAATCCCCTAAGAAACTATGACGGTTTTACCCTTTGATTTGAATTGAGGTTAATCGAAGGACTTCATATGCTTTTAAAAGATATAATACTTATTCAAGGACTCATAAAATATTTGGTCATTATTTCCAACAAAATGATTTCAAAGGTGTTAATTCACCACAAATCGCCTAAGAGACTATGACGGTTTTGCCCTTTGATTTGAATTGAGTTTTATCCAAGGGCTTCATATGCTTTAAATATATCTAACACCTATTCAAGGACTCAAAATTATTTGGTTATTATTCACAACCAAAATAATTTGAATGGTGTTCATACATCACAAATCGCCTAAGAGACTATGACGGTTTTCCCTTTGATTTGAAATAAGTTTGATCCAAATGCTTCATGTGATTAAAATATATCTAATATCCATTCAAGGAGTTAAAAATATTTTGGTAATTAAGCACAAACAATGATTTGAAAGGTGTTTATACACCACAAATCGCCTACGAGACTATGACGGTTTTACCCTTTGATTTGAATTGAGTTGAATCGAAGGACTTCATATGCTTTAAATAGATCTAATACCTATTAAAGGGCTCAAAAATATTAGGTAATTATTCAATACAAAATGTTTTTAAAGGTTTTCATACACCACAAATCGCCTATGAGACTATGACGGTTTACCCTTTGATTTGAATTGAGTTTGATGCACGGGCTTCATATGCTTTAAACATATCTAATACCTATTCAAGGACTAAAAAAAATATTTGGTAATTATTCACAACAAAATAATATGAAAGGTGTTCAGACACCACAAATCGCCTAAGAGACTATGACGGTTTTACCCTTTGATTTGAATTGAGTAAGATCCAAGGCTTTCATATGATTTAAATATATCTAATACCTATTCAAGGACTCTATTTTTTGGGTAATTATTCAATACAAAATGTTTTGAAAGGTTTTCATACACCATAAATCGCCTAAGAGACTATGACGGTTTTACCCTTTGATATGAAATAAGTTTGATCCAAGGGTTTCACATGATTGAAATATATCTAATACGTCATACACCATAAATCCCTTAAGAGACTATGACGGTTTTACCCTTTGATTTGAATTGAGGTTAATCGAAGGACTTCATATGCTTTAAAAAGATATAATACTTATTCAAGGACTCATAAAATATTTGGTAATTAAGCACCAAAAATGATTTGAAAGGTGTTCATACACCAAAAATTTCCTAAGAGACTATGACGCTTTTACCCATTGATTTGAATTGAGTTAGATCCAAGGGCTTCATATGATTTAAATATATCTTATATCTTTTCAAGGACTCAAATTTTTTTGGTAATTATTCAATACAAAATGATTTCAAAGGTTTTCGTACACCACATATCGCCTAAGAGACTATGACGGTTTTACCCTTTTATATGAAATAAGTTTGATCCATGGGATTCATATGATTGAAATATATCTAATACGTCATACACCAAATATCCCTTAAGAGACTATGATGGTTTTACCCTTTAATTTGAATTGAGATTGATCGAAGGACTTCATATGCTTTAAAAAGATATAATACCTATTCAAGGACTCATAAAATATTTGGTAATTATTTCCAACAAAATGATTTCAACGATGTTAATTCACCACAAATCGCCTAAGAGACTATTACGGTTTTACCCTTTGATATGAAATAAGTTTGATCCAAGGGTTTCATATGATTGAAATATATCTAATACCTATTCAAGGAGTCAAAAGTATTTGGTAATTATTCACAACAAAATAATATGAAAGGTGTTCATACACCACAAATCGCCTAAGAGACTATGACAGTTTTACCCTTTTATTTGAATTGAGTTAGATCCAAGGGGTTCATATGATTTAAATATATCTAATGTTTATTCCATGACTCAAATTTTTTTTGTAATTATTCAATACAAAATGATTTGAAAGGTTTTCATACACCACAAATCGCCTAAGAGACTATGACGGTTTTGCCCTTTGATTTGAATTGAGTTTTATCCAAGGGCTTCATATGCTTTAAATATATCTAACACCTATTCAAGGACTCAAAATTATTTGGTTATTATTCACAACCAAAATAATTCGAAAGGTGGTCATACACCACAAATCGCCTAAGAGACTATGACGGTTTAACCCTTTGATATGAAATAAGTTTGACCCATGGGTTTCATATGATTGAAACATATCTAATACGTCATACACCACATATCCTCTAAAAGACTATGATGGTTTTACCCTTTAATTTGAATTGAGATTGATCGAAGGACTTAATATGCTTTAAAAAGATATAATACCTATTCAAGGACTCATAAAATATTTGGTAATTATTTCCAACAAAATGATTTGAAAGGTGTTCATACACCACAAATCGCCTAAGAGACTATGACAGTTTTACCCTTTGATATGAAATAAGTTTGATCCATGGGTTTCACATGATTTAAATATATCTAATACGTCATACACCACAAATCCCATAAGAAACTATGACGGTTTTACCCTTTGATTTGAATTGAGGTTAATCGAAGGACTTCATATGCTTTTAAAAGATATAATACTTATTCAAGGACTCATAAAATATTTGGTAATTATTTCCAACAAAATGATTTCAAAGGTGTTAATTCACCACAAATCGCCTAAGAGACTATGACGGTTTTGCCCTTTGATTTGAATTGAGTTTTATCCAAGGGCTTCATATGCTTTAAATATATCTAACACCTATTCAAGGACTCAAAATTATTTGGTTATTATTCACAACCAAAATAATTCGAAAGGTGTTCATACTTCAAAAATCGCCTAAGAGACTATGACGGTTTTCCCTTTGATTTGAAATAAGTTTGATCCAAATGCTTCATGTGATTAAAATATATGTAATATCCATTCAAGGAGTTAAATATATTTTGGTAATCAAGCACAAACAATGATTTGAAAGGTGTTTATACACCACAAATCGGCTACGAGACTATGGCGGTTTTACCCTTTGATTTTAATTGAGTTGAATCGAAGGACTTCATATGCTTTAAATATATATAATACATATTCAAGGGCTCAAAAATATTTGGTAATTATTCAATACAAAATGTTTTTAAAGGTTTTCATACACCACAAATCGCCTAAGAGACTATGACGGTTTACCCTTTGATTTGAATTGAGTTTGATCCACGGGCTTCATATGCTTTAAACATATCTAATACCTATTCAAGGACTAAAAATAAATATTTGGTAATTATTCACAACAAAATAATATGAAAGGTGTTCAGACACCACAAATCACCTAAGAGACTATGACGGTTTTGCCCTTTGATTTAAATTGAGTTAGATCCAAGGGCTTCATATGCTTTAAATATATCTAATACCTATTAAAGGAGTCATCTGTATTTGGTAAATATTCACACCAAAATAATTTGAAAGGTGTTCATACACCACAAATCGCCTAAGAGACTATGACGGTTTTACCCTTTGATATGAAATAAGTTTGATCCATGGGTTTCATATGATTGAAATATATCTAATACCTATTCAAGGAGTCAAAAGTATTTGGTAATTATTCTCAACAAAATAATATGAAAGGTGTTCATACACCACAAATCGCCTAAGAGACTATGACAGTTTTACCCTTTTATTTGAATTGAGTTAGATCCAAGGGATTCATATGATTTAAATATATCTAATGTTTATTCCATGACTCAATTTTTTTTTGTAATTATTCAATACAAAATGATTTGAAAGGTTTTCATACACCACAAATCGCCTAAGAGACTATGACGATTTTGCCGTTTGATTTAAATTGAGTTTGATCCAAGGGCTTCTTATGCATTAAATATATCTAATACCTATTAAAGGATTCATATGTATTTGGTAAATATTCACACCAAAATAATTTGAAAGGTGTTCATACACCACAAATCGCCTAAGAGACTATGACGGCTTTACCCTTTGATTTGAATTGAGTTTGATCCACGGGCTTCATATGCTTTACACATATCTAATACCTATTCAAGGACTAAAAAAAATATTTGGTAATTCTTCACAACAAAATAATATGAAAGGTGTTCAGACACCACAAATCGCCTAAGAGACTATGACGGTTTTACCCTTTGATTTGAAATATGTTTAATCCAAGGGCTTTACATGATTGAAATATACCTAATACCAATTCAAGGAGTAAAAAGTATTTGGTAATTAAGCACCAAAAATGATTTGAAAGGTGTTCATACACCAAAAATTGCCTAAGAGACTATGACGCTATTACCCATTGGTTCGAATTGAGTTAGATCCAAAGGCTTCATATGATTTAAATATATCTTATATCTATTCCAAGACTCAAATTTTTTTGGTAATTATTCAATACAAAATGTTTTTAAAGGTTTTCATACACCACAAATCGCCTAAGAGACTATGATGGTTTTACCCTTTGATATGAAATAAGTTTGATCCATGGGTTTCACATGATTGAAATATATCTAATACGTTCTACACCACAAATCCCCTAAGAGACTATGACGGTTTTACCCTTTGATTTGAATTGAGGTTAATCGAAGGACTTCATATGCTTTTAAAAGATATAATACTTATTCAAGGACTCATAAACTATTTGGAAATTATTTCCAACAAAATGATTTCAAAGGTGTTAATTCACCACAAATCGCCTAAGAGACTATGACGTTTTTGCCCTTTGATTTGAATTGAGTTTTATCCAAGGGCTTCATATGCTTTAAATATATCTAACACCTATTCAAGGACTCAAAATTATTTGGTTGTTATTCACAACCAAAATAATTTGAAAGGTGTTCATACATCACAAATCGCCTAAGAGACTATGACGGTTTTCCCTTTGATTTGAAATAAGTTTGATCCAAATGCTTCATGTGATTAAAATATATCTAATATCCATTCAAGGAGTTAAATATATTTTGGTAATTAAGCACAAAAAATGATTTGAAAGGTGTTTATACACCACGAATCGTCTACGAGACTATGACGGTTTTACCCTTTGATTTGAATTGAGTTGAATCGAAGGACTTCATATGCTTTAAATAGATCTAATACCTATTCAAGGGCTCAAAAATATTTCGTAATTATTCAATCCAAAATGTTTTTAAAGGGTTTCATACACCACAAATCGCCTAAGAGACTATGACGGTTTTACCCTTTGATTTGAATTGAGTAAGATCCAAGGGCTTCATATGATTTAAATATATCTAATACCTATTCAAGGACTCAATTTTTTTGGTAATTATTCAATACAAAATGATTTGAAAGGTTTTCATACACCATAAATCGCCTAAGAGACTATGACTGTTTTACCCTTTTATATGAAATAAGTTTGATCCAAGGGTTTCACATGATTGAAATATATCTAATACGTTATACACCATAAATCCCCTAAGAGACTATGACGGTTTTACCCTTTGATTTTAATTGAGGTTAATCGAAGGACTTCATATGCTTTAAAAAGATATAATACTTATTCAAGGACTCATAAAATATTTGGTAATTAAGCACCAAAAATGATTTGAAAGGTGTTCATACACCAAAAATTTTCTAAGAGACTATGACGCTTTTACACATTGATTTGAATTGAGTTAGATCCAAGGGCTTCATATGATTTAAATATTTCTAATATCTATTCAAGGACTCAAATTTTTTTGGTAATTATTCAATACAAAATGATTTCAAAGGTTTTCATACACCACATATCGCCTAAGAGACAATGACGGTTTTACCCTTTTATATGAAATAAGTTTGATCCATGGGTTTCATATGATTGAAATATATCTAATACGTCATACACCACAAATCCCCTAAGAGACTATGATGGTTTTACCCTTTAATTTGAATTGAGATTGATCGAAGGACCTCATATACTTTAAAAAGATATAATACCTATTCAAGGACTCATAAAATATTTGGTAATTATTTCCAACAAAATGATTTCAAAGATGTTAATTCACCACAAATCGCCTAAGCGACTATGACGGTTTTACACTTTGATATGAAATAAGTTTAATCCAAGGGTTTCATATGATTGATATATATCTAATACCTATTCAAGGAGTCAAAAGTATTTGGTAATTATTCACGACAAAATAATATGAAAGGTGTTCATACACCACAAATCGCCTAAGAGACTATGACAGTTTTACCCTTTTATTTGAATTGAGTTAGATCCAAGGGCTTCATATGATTTAAATATATCTAATGTTTATTCCATGACTCAATTTTATTTTGTAATTATTCAATACAAAATGATTTGAAAGGTTTTCATACACCACAAATCGCCTAAGAGACAATGACGGTTTTACCCTTTGATTTGAATTGAGTTTGATGCACGGGCTTCATATGCTTTAAACATATCTAATACCTATTCAAGGACTAAAAAAAATATTTGGTAATTCTTCACAACAAAATAAAATGAAAGGTGTTCAGACACCACAAATCGCCGAAGAGACTATGACGGTTTTACCCTTTGATTTGAAATAAGTTTAATCCAAGGGCTTTACATGATTGAAATATACCAAATACCAATTCAAGGAGTGAAAAGTATTTGGTAATTAAGCACCAAAAATGATTTGAAAGGTGTTCATACACCAAAAATTGCCTAAGAGACTATGACGCTATTACCCATTGATTTGAATTGAGTTAGATCCAAGGGCTTCATATGATTTAAATATATCTTATATCTATTCCAGGACTCAATTTTTTTTGGTAATTATTGAATACAAAATGTTTTTAAAGGTTTTCATACACCACAAATCGCCTAAGAGACTATGACGGTTTTACCCTTTGATTTGAGTTGAGTTTGATCCACGGGCTTCATATGCTTTAAACATATCTAATACCTATTCAACGACCAAATAAAATATTTGGTAATTAATCACAACAAAATAATATGAAAGGTGTTCAGACACCACAAATCGCCTAAGAGACTATGACGGTTTTACCCTTTGATTTGAAATAAGTTTAATCCAAGGGCTTTATATGATTGAAATATACCAAATACCAATTCAAGGAGTGAAAAGTATTTGGTAATTAAGCACCAAAAATGATTTGAAAGGTGTTCATACACCAAAAATTGACTAAGAGACTATGACGCTTTTACCCATTGATTTGAATTGAGTTAGATCCAAGGGCTTCATATGATTTAAATATATCTAATATCTATTCAAGGATTCAAATTTTTTTGGTAATTATTCATTACAAATTGTTTTTAAAGGTTTTCATTCACCACAAATCGCCTAAAAGACTATGACTGTTTTACCCTTTGATATGAAATAAGTTTGATCCATGGGTTTCATATGATTGAAATATATCTAATACGTCATACACCACAAATCCCCTAAGAGACTATGACGGTTTTACCCTTTGATTTGAATTGAGGTTAATCAAAGGACTTCATATGCTTTAATAAGATATAATACTTATTTAAGGACTCATAATATATTTGGTAATTATTTCCAACAAAATGATTTCAAAGGTGTTAATTCACCACAAATCGCCTAAGAGACTATGACAGTTTTGCCCTTTGATTTGAAATGAGTTTTATCCAAGGGCTTCATATGCTTTAAATATATATAACACCTATTCAAGGACCCAAAATTATTTGGTTATTATTTACAACCAAAATAATTTTAAAGGTGTTCATACACCACAAATCGCCTAAGAAACTATGACGGTTTTCCCTTTGATTTGAAATAAGTTTGATCCAAATGCTTCATGTGATTAAAATATATCTAATATCCATTCAAGGAGTTAAAAATATTTTGGTAATTAAGCACAAACAATGATTTGAAAGGTGTTTATAAACCACAAATCGCCTACGAGACTATGACGGTTTGACCCTTTGATTTGAATTGAGTTAGATCGAAGGACTTCATATGCTTTAAATATATCTAATACCTATTCAAGGACTCAAAAATATTTGGTAATTATTCAAAACAAAATGATTTGAAAGGTGTTCATTCACCACAAATCGTCTAAGACACTATGACTTTTTTACCCTTTGTTTTGAAATGAGTTTAATCCGAGGGGTTATATGATTTAAATAGATCTATTAACTATTTAAGGAATAAATTTTTTTTTGGTAGTTCTTCACAACAAAATGATTTGAAAGGTGTTCATACACCACAAATCGCCTAAGAGACTATGACGGTTTTACCCTTTGTTTTCAAATAAGTTTATTCCAAGGGCTTTACATGATTGAAATATACCTAATACCAATTCAAGGAGTGAAAAGTATTTGGTAATTAAGCACCAAAAATGATTTGAAAGGTGTTCATACACCAAAAATTGCCTAAGAGACTATGACGCTATTACCCATTGATTTGAATTGAGTTAGATCCAAGGGCTTCATATGATTTAAATATATCTTATATCTATTCGAGGACTCAATTTTTTTTGGTAATTATTGAATACAAAATGTTTTTAAAGGTTTTCATACACCACAAATCGCCTAAGAGACTATGACGGTTTTACCCTTTGATTTGAATTGAGTTTGATCCACGGGCTTCATATGCTTTAAACATATCTAATACCTACTCAACGACAGAAAAAAATATTTGGTAATTATTCACAACAAAATAATATGAAAGGTGTTCAGACACCACAAATCGCCTAAGAGACTATGACGGTTTTACCCTTTGATTTGAAATAAGTTTAATCCAAGGGCTTTATATGATTGAAATATACCAAATACCAATTCAAGGAGTGAAAAGTATTTGGTAATTAAGCACCAAAAATGATTTGAAAGGTGTTCATACGCCAAAAATTGACTAAGAGACTATGACGCTTTTACCCATTGATTTGAATTGAGTTAGATCCAAGGGCTTCATATGATTTAAATATATCTAATATCTATTCAAGGATTCAAATTTTTTTGATAATTATTCAATACAAAATGTTTTTAAAGGTTTTCAGTCACCACAAATCGCCTAAAAGACTATGACGGTTTTACCCTTTGATATGAAATAAGTTTGATCCATGGGTTTCATATGATTGAAATATATCTAATACGTCATACACCACAAATCCCCTAAGAGACTATGACGGTTTTACCCTTTGATTTGAATTGAGGTTAATCGAAGGACTTCATATGCTTTAAAAAGATATAATACTTATTCAAGGACTCATAATATATTTGGTAATTATTTCCAACAAAATGATTTCAAAGGTGTTAATTCACCACAAATCGCCTAAGAGACTATGACAGTTTTGCCCTTTGATTTGAAATGAGTTTTATCCAAGGGCTTCATATGCTTTAAATATATATAACACCTATTCAAGGACCCAAAATTATTTGGTTATTATTTACAACCAAAATAATTTTAAAGGTGTTCATACACCACAAATCGCCTAAGAAACTATGACGGTTTTTCCTTTGATTTGAAATTAGTTTGATCCAAATGCTTCATGTGATTAAAATATATCTAATATCCATTCAAGGAGTGAAAAATATTTTGGTAATTAAGCACAAACAATGATTTGAAAGGTGTTTATAAACCACAAATCGCCTACGAGACTATGACGGTTTTACCCTTTGATTTGAATTGAGTTAAATCGAAGGACTTCTATGCTTTAAATATATCTAATACCTATTCAAGGACTCAAAAATATTTGGTAATTATTCAAAACAAAATGATTTGAAAGGTGTTCATTCACCACAAATCGTCTAAGAGACTATGACTTTTTTACCCTTTGTTTTGAATTGAGTTTGATCCGAGGGTTTATATGCTTTAAATAGATCTATTACCTATTTAAGGAATAAATTTTTTTTGGTAATTCTTCACAACAAAATGATTTGAAAGGTGTTCATACACCACAAATCGCCTAAGAGACTATGACGGTTTTACCCTTTGATTTAAATTGAGGTTGATCCAAGGGGTTCATATGCTTTAAACATATCTAATACCTATTCAAGGACTAAAAAAATAAAAATTCAAGGAGTTTAAAGTATTTGGTAATAAAGCACCAAAAATGATTTGAAAGGTGTTCATACACCAAAAATTGCCTAAGAGACTATGACGATTTTACCCATTGATTTTAATTGAGTTAGATCCAAAGGCTTCATATGATTTAAATATATCTAATATCTATTCAAGGACTCAAATTTTTTTGGTAATTATTCAATACAAAATGATTTCAAAGGTTTTCATACACCACAAATCGCCTAAGAGACTATGACGGTTTTAATCCTTTGATATGAAATAAGTTTGATCCATGGGTTTCATATGATTGAAATATATCTAATACGTCATACACCACAAATCCCCTAAAAGACTATGATGGTTTTACCCTTTGATTTGAATTGAGGTTGATCGAAAGACTTCATATGCTTTAAAAAGATATAATACCTATTCAAGGACTGAGAAAATATTTGGTAATTATTTCCAACAAAATGATTTCAAAGGTGTTAATTCACCACAAATCGCCTAAGAGACTATAACTGTTTTGCCCTTTGATTTGAATTGAGTTTTATCCATGGGGTTCATATGCTTTAAATATATCTAACACATATTCAAGGACTCAAAATTATTTGGTTATTATTCACAACCAAAATAATTTTAAAGGTGTTCATACACCACAAATCGCCTAAGAGACTATGACAGTTTTACCCTTTGATTTGAAATAATTTTGATCCAAATGCTTCATGTGATTAAAATATATCTAATATCCATTCAAAGAGTTAAAAATATTTTGGTAATTAAGCACAAACAATGATTTGAAAGGTGTTTATACACCACAAATTGCCTACGAGACTATAACGGTTTTACCCTTTGATTTGAATTGAGTTTGATCGAAGGACTTCATATGCTTGAAATAGATCTAATACCCATTCAAGGACTCAATAATATTTGGTAATAATTCACAACAAAATGATTTGAAAGGTGTTCATTCACCACAAATCGTCTAAGAGACTATGACGGTTTTACCCTTTTTTTTTAATTGAGTTTGATCCAAGGGCTTTATACGCTTTAAATATATCTATTGCCTATTCAAGGACAAAAAAATATTTGCTAATTATTCACAACAAAAAGATTTGAAAGGTGTTCATACACCACAAATCGCCTAAGAGACTATGAATGTTTTACCCATTGATTTAAATTGAGTTTGGTCCAAGGGCTTCATATGCTTTAAACATATCTAATACCTATTCAAGGAGTCATAAATATTTTGTAAATATTCACAACAAAATAATTTGAAAGGTGTTTATATAACACAAATCGCCTAAGAGACTGTGACGGTTTTATCCTTTGATTTGAAATAAGTTTAATCCAAGGGCTTCATATGATTGAAATATACCAAATACCAATTCAAGGAGTGAAAAGTATATGGTAATTAAGTACCAACAATGATTTGAAAGGTGTTCATACACCAAAAATCGCCTAATAGACTATGACGGTTTTACCCTTTGATATGAAATAAGTTTGATCCAAGTGTTTCATATGATTGAAATATATCTAATACCTATTCAAGGAGTCAAAATTATTTGGTAATTATTCACAACAAAATAATATGAAAGGTGTTCATACGCCACAAATCGCCTAAGAGACTATGACAGTTTTACCCTTTGATTTGAATTGAGTTAGATCCAAGGGCTTCATATGATTTAAATATATCTAATACCTATTCAAGGAGTCATAAATATTTTGTAAATATTCACAACAAAATAATTTGAAAGGTGTTCTTACACCACAAATCGCCTAAGAGACTATGACGGTTTTACCGTTTGATTTGAAAGAATGTTAATCCAAGGGCTTCATATGATTGAAATATACCTAATACCAATTCAAGTATTGAAAAGTATTTGTTAATTAAGCACCAAAAATGATTTGAAAGTTGTTCATACACCAAAAATCGCCTAATAGGCTATGACGGTTTGACCCTTTGATTTGAATTGAGTAAGATCCAACGGCTTCGTATCATTTCAATATATCTAATATCTATTCAAGGACTCAATTTTTGTTTGGTAATTATTCAATACAAAATAATTTGAAATGTTTTCATACATCATAAATCGCCTAAGAGACTATGACGGTTTTACCCTTTGATTTGAATTGAGTTTGATCCAAGGGTGTCATATAAATGAAATATATCTAATACCTATTCAAGGAGTCAAAAATATTTGGTAATTATTCACAACCAAATAATATGAAAGGTGTTCATACACCACAAATCGCCAAAGAGACTATGACGGTTTTACCCTTTGATTTAAACTGAGTTAGATCCAAGGGCTTCATATGATTTCAATATATCTAATACCTATTCAAGGACTCATTTTTTTTGATAATTATTCAATACAAAATGATTTGAAAGGTTTTCATACACCGCAAATCGCCTAAGGGACTATGACGGTTTTACCCTTTGATATGAAATAAGTTTGATCCAACCGTTTCATATAATTGAAATATATCTAATACCTATTGAAGGAGTCAAAAATATTTGGTAATTCAGTACAAAAAATGATTTGAAAGGTGTTCATACACCACAAATCCCCTAAGAGACTATCACTGTTTTACCCTTTGATATGAATCGAGGTTGATCCAAGGAATTCATATGCTTTAAAAAGATCTAATACCTATTCAATGACTCAAAATATATTTGGTAATTATTGCCAACAAAATGATTTAAAAGGTATTCATTCACCAAAAATCGCCTAAGAGACTATGACGGTTTTGTCTTTTGATTTGAACTGAGTTTGATCCAAGGGCTTCATATGCTTTAAATATATCTAACACCTATTCCAAGACTCAAAAATATTGGGTAATTATTCACAACAAAATGATCTGAAAGGTGTTCATTCACCCCAAATCGTCTAAGAGACAATGACGGTTTTACCCTTTGTTTTGAATTGAGTTTGATCCAAGGGCTTCATACGCTTTAAATACATCTAGTACCTATTCAAGGACAAAAAAATATTTGGTAAATTTTCACAACAAAATGATTTGAAAGGTGTTCATACACCACAAATCGCCTAAGAGACTATGACGGTTTTACCCTTTGATTTGAAATGAGTTTGATCCACGGGCTTCATATGCTTTAAACATATCTAATACCTATTCAAGGACCAAAAAAAATATTTGGTAATTATTCACAACAAAATAATATGAAAGGTGTTCAGACACCACAAATCGCCTTAGAGACTATAACGGTTTTACCCTTTTATTTGAAATAAGTTTAATCCAAGGGCTTTATATGATTGAAATATACCAAATACCAATTCAAGGAGTGAAAATTATTTGGTAATTAAGCATCAAAAATGATTTGAAAGGTGTTCATACACCAAAAATTGCCTAAGAGACTATGACGCTTTTACCCATTGATTTGAATTGCATTAGATCCAAGGGCTTCATATGATTTAAATATATCTAATATCTATTCAACGACTCAAATTTTTTTGGTAATTCTTCAATACAAAATGTTTTTAAAGGTTTTCATACACCACAAATCGCCTAAAAGACTATGACGGTTTTACCCTTTGATATGAAATAAGTTTGATCCATGGGTTTCATATGATTGAAATATATCTAATACGTCATACACCACAAATCCCCCTAAGAGACTATGACGGTTTTACCCTTTGATTTGAATTGAGGTTAATCGAAGGACTTCATATGCTTTAACAAGATATACTACTTATTAAAGGACTCATAATATATTTTGTAATTATTGCCAACAAAATGATTTCAAAGGTGTTAATTCACCACAAATCGCCTAAGAGACTATGACAGTTTTGCCCTTTGATTTGATATGAGTTTTATCAAAGGCCTTCATATGCTTTAAATATATCTAACACCTATTCAAGGACTCAAAATTATTTGGTTATTATTCACAACCAATATAATTTTAAACGTGTTCATACACCACAAATCGCCTAAGAAACTATGACGGTTTTTCCTTTGATTTGAAATAAGTTTGATCCAAATGCTTCATGTGATTAAAATATATCTAATATCAATTCAAGGAGTGAAAAATATTTTGGTAAGTAAGCACAAACAATGATTTGAAAGGTGTTTATAAACCACAAATCGCCTACGAGACTATGACGGTTTTACCTTATGATTTGAATTGAGTTGAATCGAAGCACTTCATATGCTTTAAATAGATCTAATACCTATTCAAGGACTCAAAAATATTTGGTAATTATTCAAAACAAAATGATTTGAAAGGTGTTCATTCACCACAAATCGTCTAAGAGACTATGACTTTTTTACCCTTTGTTTTGAATTGAGTTTGATCCGAGGGTTTATATGCTTTAAATAGATCTATTACCTATTTAAGGAATAAATTTTTTATTGGTAATTCTTCACAACAAAATGATTTGAAAGGTGTTCATACACCACAAATCGCCTAAGAGACTATGACGGTTTTACCCTTTGATTTAAATTGAGGTTGATCCAAGGGGTTCATATGCTTTAAACATATCTAATACCTATTCAAGGACTAAAAAAATATTTGGTAATTATTCACAACAAAATAATATGAAATTTGTTCAGACACCACAAATCGCCTAAGAGACTATGACGGTTTTACCCTTTGATTTGAAATAAGTTTAATCCAAGGGCTTTATATGATTGAAATATACTTAATACCAATTCAAGGAGTTTATAGTATTTGGTAATTAAACACCAAAAATGATTTGAAAGGTGTTCATACACCAAAAATTGCCTAAGAGACTATGACGATTTTACCCATTGATTTTAATTGAGTTAGATCCAAAGGCTTCATATGATTTAAATATATCTAATATCTATTCAAGGACTCAAATTTTTTTGGTAATTATTCAATACAAAATGATTTCAAAGGTTTTCATACACCACAAATCGCCTAAGAGACTATGACGGTTTTACCCTTTGATATGAAATAAGTTTGATCCATGGGTTTCATATGATTGAAATATATCTAATACGTCATACACCACAAATCCCCTAAAAGACTATGATGATTTTACCCTTTGATTTGAATTGAGGTTGATCGAAAGACTTCATATGCTTTAAAAAGATATAATACCTATTCATGGACTCATAAAATAGTTGGTAATTATTTCCAACAAAATGATTTCAAAGGTGTTAATTCACCACAAATCGCCTAAGAGGCTATAACGGTTTTGCCCTTTGATTTGAATTGAGTTTTATCCAAGGGGTTCATATGCTTTAAATATATCTAACACATATTCAAGGACTCAAAATTATTTGGTTATTATTCACAACCAAAATAATTTTAAAGGTGTTCATACACCACAAATCGCCTAAGAGACTATGACAGTTTTACCCTTTGATTTGAAATAATTTTGATCCAAATGCTTCATGTGATTAAAATATATCTAATATCCATTCAAAGAGTTAAAAATATTTTGGTAATTAAGCACAAACAATGATTTGAAAGGTGTTTATACACCACAAATTGCCTACGAGACTATAACGGTTTTACCCTTTGATTTGAATTGAGTTTGATCGAAGGACTTCATATGCTTGAAATAGATCTAATACCCATTCAAGGACTCAATAATATTTGGTAATAATTCACAACAAAATGATTTGAAAGGTGTTCATTCACCACAAATCGTCTAAGAGACTATGACGGTTTTACCCTTTTTTTTTAATTGAGTTTGATCCAAGGGCTTTATACGCTTTAAATATATCTATTGCCTATTCAAGGACAAAAAAATATTTGCTAATTATTCACAACAAAAAGATTTGAAAGGTGTTCATACACCACAAATCGCCTAAGAGACTATGAATGTTTTACCCATTGATTTAAATTGAGTTTGGTCCAAGGGCTTCATATGCTTTAAACATATCTAATACCTATTCAAGGAGTCATAAATATTTTGTAAATATTCACAACAAAATAATTTGAAAGGTGTTTATATAACACAAATCGCCTAAGAGACTGTGACGGTTTTATCCTTTGATTTGAAATAAGTTTAATCCAAGGGCTTCATATGATTGAAATATACCAAATACCAATTCAAGGAGTGAAAAGTATATGGTAATTAAGTACCAACAATGATTTGAAAGGTGTTCATACACCAAAAATCGCCTAATAGACTATGACGGTTTTACCCTTTGATATGAAATAAGTTTGATCCAAGTGTTTCATATGATTGAAATATATCTAATACCTATTCAAGGAGTCAAAATTATTTGGTAATTATTCACAACAAAATAATATGAAAGGTGTTCATACGCCACAAATCGCCTAAGAGACTATGACAGTTTTACCCTTTGATTTGAATTGAGTTAGATCCAAGGGCTTCATATGATTTAAATATATCTAATACCTATTCAAGGGAGTCATAAATATTTTGTAAATATTCACAACAAAATAATTTGAAAGGTGTTCTTACACCACAAATCGCCTAAGAGACTATGACGGTTTTACCGTTTGATTTGAAAGAATGTTAATCCAAGGGCTTCATATGATTGAAATATACCTAATACCAATTCAAGTATTGAAAAGTATTTGTTAATTAAGCACCAAAAATGATTTGAAAGTTGTTCATACACCAAAAATCGCCTAATAGGCTATGACGGTTTGACCCTTTGATTTGAATTGAGTAAGATCCAACGGCTTCGTATCATTTCAATATATCTAATATCTATTCAAGGACTCAATTTTTGTTTGGTAATTATTCAATACAAAATAATTTGAAATGTTTTCATACATCATAAATCGCCTAAGAGACTATGACGGTTTTACCCTTTGATTTGAATTGAGTTTGATCCAAGGGTGTCATATAAATGAAATATATCTAATACCTATTCAAGGAGTCAAAAATATTTGGTAATTATTCACAACCAAATAATATGAAAGGTGTTCATACACCACAAATCGCCAAAGAGACTATGACGGTTTTACCCTTTGATTTAAACTGAGTTAGATCCAAGGGCTTCATATGATTTCAATATATCTAATACCTATTCAAGGACTCATTTTTTTTGATAATTATTCAATACAAAATGATTTGAAAGGTTTTCATACACCGCAAATCGCCTAAGGGACTATGACGGTTTTACCCTTTGATATGAAATAAGTTTGATCCAACCGTTTCATATAATTGAAATATATC
Organism: Patellifolia procumbens; assembly: GCA_947645195.1. Lineage (NCBI taxonomy): Eukaryota > Viridiplantae > Streptophyta > Magnoliopsida > Caryophyllales > Amaranthaceae > Patellifolia > Patellifolia procumbens. Next base: position 93,790 of record CANSGD010000012.1, read on the forward strand.
TAATACCTATTGAAGGAGTCAAAAATATTTGGTAATTCAGTACAAAAAATGATTTGAAAGGTGTTCATACACCACAAATCCCCTAAGAGACTATCACTGTTTTACCCTTTGATATGAATCGAGGTTGATCCAAGGAATTCATATGCTTTAAAAAGATCTAATACCTATTCAATGACTCAAAATATATTTGGTAATTATTGCCAACAAAATGATTTAAAAGGTATTCATTCACCAAAAATCGCCTAAGAGACTATGACGGTTTTGTCTTTTGATTTGAACTGAGTTTGATCCAAGGGCTTCATATGCTTTAAATATATCTAACACCTATTCCAAGACTCAAAAATATTGGGTAATTATTCACAACAAAATGATCTGAAAGGTGTTCATTCACCCCAAATCGTCTAAGAGACAATGACGGTTTTACCCTTTGTTTTGAATTGAGTTTGATCCAAGGGCTTCATACGCTTTAAATACATCTAGTACCTATTCAAGGACAAAAAAATATTTGGTAAATTTTCACAACAAAATGATTTGAAAGGTGTTCATACACCACAAATCGCCTAAGAGTCTATGACGGTTTTACCCTTTGAGTTAAATTGAGTTTGATCCCAGGGCTTCATATGCTTTAAATATATCTAATACCTATTCAAGGAGTCATAAATATTTTGTAAATATTCACAACAAATTAATTTGAAAGGTGTTCATACACCACAAATCGCCTAAGAGACTATGACGGTTTTACCCTTTGATTTGAAAGAAGTTTAATCCAAGGGCTTCATATGATTGAAATATACCTAATACCAATTCAAGGAGTGAAAATTATTTGGTAATTAAGCACAAAAAATGATTTGAAAGTTGTTCATACACCAAAAATCGCCTAATAGACTATGACGGTTTTACCCTTTGATTTGAATTGAGTAAGATCCAAGGGCTTCATATCATTTAAAAATATCTAATATCTATTAAAGGACTCGAAAGTAGTTTGTAATTATTCACAACAAAATAATATGAAAGATGTTCATACACCACAAATCGCCTAAGAGACTATGACAATTTTACCCTTTGATTTGAATTGAATTAGATCCAAGAGATTCATATGATTTAAATATATCTAATGTTTATTCAAGGACTCATAAATATTTTGAAAATATTAACAACAAAATAATTTTAAAGGTGGTCATACCCCACAAATCGCCTAAGAGACTATGACGGTTTTACCCTTTGATTTGAAATGAGTTTGATCCACGGGCTTCATATGCTTTAAACATATCTAATACCTATTCAAGGACCAAAAAAAATATTTGGTAATTATTCACAACAAAATAATATGAAAGGTGTTCAGACACCACAAATCGCCTTAGAGACTATAACGGTTTTACCCTTTTATTTGAAATAAGTTTAATCCAAGGGCTTTATATGATTGAAATATACCAAATACCAATTCAAGGAGTGAAAATTATTTGGTAATTAAGCATCAAAAATGATTTGAAAGGTGTTCATACACCAAAAATTGCCTAAGAGACTATGACGCTTTTACCCATTGATTTGAATTGCGTTAGATCCAAGGGCTTCATATGATTTAAATATATCTAATATCTATTCAACGACTCAAATTTTTTTGGTAATTCTTCAATACAAAATGTTTTTAAAGGTTTTCATACACCACAAATCGCCTAAAAGACTATGACGGTTTTACCCTTTGATATGAAATAAGTTTGATCCATGGGTTTCATATGATTGAAATATATCTAATACGTCATACACCACAAATCCCCTAAGAGACTATGACGGTTTTACCCTTTGATTTGAATTGAGGTTAATCGAAGGACTTCATATGCTTTAACAAGATATACTACTTATTAAAGGACTCATAATATATTTTGTAATTATTGCCAACAAAATGATTTCAAAGGTGTTAATTCACCACAAATCGCCTAAGAGACTATGACAGTTTTGCCCTTTGATTTGATATGAGTTTTATCAAAGGCCTTCATATGCTTTAAATATATCTAACACCTATTCAAGGACTCAAAATTATTTGGTTATTATTCACAACCAATATAATTTTAAACGTGTTCATACACCACAAATCGCCTAAGAAACTATGACGGTTTTTCCTTTGATTTGAAATAAGTTTGATCCAAATGCTTCATGTGATTAAAATATATCTAATATCAATTCAAGGAGTGAAAAATATTTTGGTAAGTAAGCACAAACAATGATTTGAAAGGTGTTTATAAACCACAAATCGCCTACGAGACTATGACGGTTTTACCTTATGATTTGAATTGAGTTGAATCGAAGCACTTCATATGCTTTAAATAGATCTAATACCTATTCAAGGACTCAAAAATATTTGGTAATTATTCAAAACAAAATGATTTGAAAGGTGTTCATTCACCACAAATCGTCTAAGAGACTATGACTTTTTTACCCTTTGTTTTGAATTGAGTTTGATCCGAGGGTTTATATGCTTTAAATAGATCTATTACCTATTTAAGGAATAAATTTTTTATTGGTAATTCTTCACAACAAAATGATTTGAAAGGTGTTCATACACCACAAATCGCCTAAGAGACTATGACGGTTTTACCCTTTGATTTAAATTGAGGTTGATCCAAGGGGTTCATATGCTTTAAACATATCTAATACCTATTCAAGGACTAAAAAAATATTTGGTAATTATTCACAACAAAATAATATGAAATTTGTTCAGACACCACAAATCGCCTAAGAGACTATGACGGTTTTACCCTTTGATTTGAAATAAGTTTAATCCAAGGGCTTTATATGATTGAAATATACTTAATACCAATTCAAGGAGTTTATAGTATTTGGTAATTAAACACCAAAAATGATTTGAAAGGTGTTCATACACCAAAAATTGCCTAAGAGACTATGACGATTTTACCCATTGATTTTAATTGAGTTAGATCCAAAGGCTTCATATGATTTAAATATATCTAATATCTATTCAAGGACTCAAATTTTTTTGGTAATTATTCAATACAAAATGATTTCAAAGGTTTTCATACACCACAAATCGCCTAAGAGACTATGACGGTTTTACCCTTTGATATGAAATAAGTTTGATCCATGGGTTTCATATGATTGAAATATATCTAATACGTCATACACCACAAATCCCCTAAAAGACTATGATGATTTTACCCTTTGATTTGAATTGAGGTTGATCGAAAGACTTCATATGCTTTAAAAAGATATAATACCTATTCATGGACTCATAAAATAGTTGGTAATTATTTCCAACAAAATGATTTCAAAGGTGTTAATTCACCACAAATCGCCTAAGAGGCTATAACGGTTTTGCCCTTTGATTTGAATTGAGTTTTATCCAAGGGGTTCATATGCTTTAAATATATCTAACACATATTCAAGGACTCAAAATTATTTGGTTATTATTCACAACCAAAATAATTTTAAAGGTGTTCATACACCACAAATCGCCTAAGAGACTATGACAGTTTTACCCTTTGATTTGAAATAATTTTGATCCAAATGCTTCATGTGATTAAAATATATCTAATATCCATTCAAAGAGTTAAAAATATTTTGGTAATTAAGCACAAACAATGATTTGAAAGGTGTTTATACATCACAAATTGCCTACGAGACTATGACAGTTTTACCCTTTGATTTGAATTGAGTTTGAACGAAGGACTTCATATGCTTTAAATAGATCTAATACCCATTCAAGGACTCAAAAATATTTGGTAATAATTCACAACAAAATGATTTAAAAGGTGTTCATTCACCACAAATCGTCTAAGAGACTATGACGGTTTTACCCTTTTTTTTGAATTGAGTTTGATCCAAGGGCTTCATACGCTTTAAATATATCTAGTGCCTATTCAAGGACAAAAAAATATTTGTTAATTATTCACAACAAAAAGATTTGAAAGGTGTTCATACACCACAAATCGCCTAAGAGACTATGAATGTTTTACCCATTGAGTTAAATTGAGTTTGATCCAAGGGCTTCATATGCTTTAAATATATCTAATACCTATTCAAGGAGTCATAAATATTTTGTAAATATTCACAACAAATTAATTTGAAAGGTGTTCATACACCACAAATCGCCTAAGGACTATGGGGTTTTACCTGTGATTTGAAAGAGGGGCTTCATATGATTGAAATATACCTAATACCAATTCAAGGAGTGAAAAGTATTTGGTAATTAAGCACAAAAAATGATTTGAAAGTTGTTCATACACCAAAAATTGCCTAATAGACTATGACGGTTTTACCCTTTGATTTGAATTGAGTAAGATCCAAGGGCTTCATATCATTTAAAAATATCTAATATCTATTAAAGGACTCAATTTTTTTTGGTAATTATTCAATACAAAATGATTTGAAAGGTTTTCATACACCATAAATCGCCTAAGAGACTATGACGATTTTACCCTTTGATTTGCATTGAGTTTGATCCAAGGGTTTCATATAATTGAAATATATCTAATACCTATTCAAGGATTCAAAAGTATTTGGTAATTATTCACAACAAAATAATATGAAAGGTGTTCATACACCACAAATCGCTTAAGAGACTATGACGGTTTTACCCTTTGATTTGAACTGAGTTAGATCCAAGGGCTTCATATGATTTCATTATATCTAATATCTATTCAAGGACTCATTGTTTTTTTGGTAATTATTCAATACAAAATGATTTGAAAGGTTTTCACACACCACAAATCGCCTAAGGGACAATGACGGTTTTACCCTTTGATATGAAATAAGTTTGATCCAAGGGTTTCATATAATTGAAATATATCTAATACGTATTGAAGGAGTCAAAAATATTTGGTAATTCAGCACAAAAAATGATTTAAAAGGTGTTCATACACCACAAATCCCCTAAGAGACTATGACGGTTTTACCCTTTGTTTTGAATTGAGTTTGATCCAAGGGCTTCATACGCTTTAAATAGATCTAGTACCTATTCAAGGACAAAAAAAATAATTTGGTAATTATTCACAACAAAATGATTTGAAAGGTGTTCATAAACCACAAATCGCCTAAGAGACTATGATGGTTTTACCCTTTGAATTAAATTGAATTTGATCCAAGGGCTTCATATGCTTTAAGTATATCTAATAATTATTGAAGGAGTCATAAATATTTTGTAAATATTCACAACAAAATAATTTGACAAAGGTTCATACACCACAAATTGCCTAAGAGACTATGACGATTTTACCCTTTGATTTGAAATAGGTTTAATCTAAGGGCTTAATATGATTGAAATATACCTAATACCAATTCAAGGAGTGAAAAGTATTTGGTAATTAAGCACAAAAAATGATTTGAAAGGTGTTCATACACCAAAAATAACCTACTAGACTATGACGGTTATACCCTTTGATTTGAATTGAGTAAGATCCAAGGGCTTCATATCATTTAAATATATCTAATATCTATTCAAGGACTCAAATTTTTTTGGTAATTATTCAATACAAAATGATTTGAAAGGTTTTCATACACCATAAATCGCCTAAGAGACTAAGACGAATTTACCCTTTGATTTGAATTGAGTTTGATCCAAGGGTTTCATATAATTGAAATATATCTAATGCCTATTCAAGGAGTCAAAAGTATTGTGTAATTATTCACAACAAAATAATATGAAAGGTGTCCATACACCACAAATCGCCTAAGAGACTATGACGATTTTACCCTTTGTTTGGAATTGAGTTAGATCCAAGGCTTCATATGATTTCAATATATCGAATACCTATTCAAGGACTCATTTTTTTGGTAATTATTCAATACAAAATGATTTGAAAGGTTTTCATACACCACAAATCGCCTAAGAGATTATGACGGTTTTACCCTTTGATATGAAATAAGTTTGATCCAAGGGATTCATATATTTTAAATATATCTAATACCTATTGAAGGATTCAAAAATATTTGGTAATTAAGCACAAAAAATGATTTGAAAGGTGTTCATACACCACAAATCCCCTAAGAGACAATGACGGTTTTACCCTTTGATTTGACATAAGTTTTATCCAAATGCTGATATGACTAAAATATGTCTAATACCCATTCAAGGAGTTAAAATTATTTTGGTAATTAATCACAAACAATCATTTTAAAAGGTGTTTATACACCACAAATCCCTTATGAGACTATGACGGTTTTACCCTTTGATTTGAATTGAGGTTGATCCAAGGACTTCATATTCTTTAAATAGATCGAATACCTATTCAAGGACTCAAAAATATTTGGTAATTTTTCACAACAAGATGATTTAAAAGATGCTCATTCACCACAAATAGTCTAAGAGACCATGACGGTTTTTCCATTTGTTTTGAATTGAGTTTGATCCAAGGGCTTTATATGCTTTAAATAGATCTAGTACCTATTCAAGGACTAAAAAATATTTGGTAATTATTAACAACAAAATGATTTGAAAGGTGTTCATACACAACAAATCGCCTAAGATACTATGACTGTTTTACCCTTTGATTTAAATGGAGTTTGATCCAAGGGCTTCATATGCTTTAAATATATCTAACACCTACTTAAGGACTCAAAAATATTTGGTTATTATTCACAACCAAAATAATTTGAAAGGTGTTTATGCACCATAAATCGCCTAAGAGACTATGACGGTTTTACCCTTTGATTTGAAATAATTTTGATCCAAATGCTTCATATGATTAAAATATATCTAATACCCATTCAAGGAGTTAAAAATATTTTGGTAATTAAGCACAAACAATTATTTGAAAGGTGTTTATACACCACAAATCCCCTACGAGACTATGACGATTTTACCCTTTGATTTGAATTGAGTTGAATCGAAGGACTTCATATAGTTTAAATAGATCTAATACCTATTCAAGGACTGAAAAATATTTGGTAATTATTCACAACAAAATGATTTGAAAGGTGTTTATTCACCACAAATCGTCTAAGAGACTATGACGGTTTTACCCTTTGTTTTGAATTTAGTTTGATCCAAGGGCTTCATATGCTTTAAATAGATTTATTACCCATTCAAGGACTTAAAAATATTTGGTAATTATTCAGAACAAAATGATTTGAAAGGTGTTCATACACCACAAATCGCCTAAGAGACTATGACGGTTTAACCCTTTGATTTAAATTGAGATTTATCTAAGGTATTCATATGCTTTAAATATATCTAATACCTATTCAAGGAGTCAAAAACTATTTTGTAAATATTCACAACAAAATATTATGAAAGCTGGTCAAACACCACAACTCACCTAAGAGTTTTTGACGGTTTTACCCTTTGATTTGAAATAAGTTTAATCCAAGGGCTTCATATGATTGAAATATACCTAATACCAATTCAAGGAGTGAAAAGTATTTGGTAATTAAGCACCAAAAATGATGTGAAAAGTGTTCATACACCAAAAATTGCCTAAGAGACTATGAAACATTTACCCTTTGATTTGAATTGAGTTAGATCCAAGGGCTTCATATGATTTAAATATATCTAATATCTATTCAAGGACTCAAATATTTTTGGTAATTATTCTATACAAAATGATTTGAAAGGTTTTCATACATCAGAAATCCCCTACGAGACTATGACGGTTTTACCCTTTGATTTGAATTGAGTTTGATCGAAGAACTTCATATGCTTTAAATAGATCGAATACCTATTCGACTCAAAAATATTTGGTAATTTTTCACAACAAGATGATTTGAAAGATGTTCATTCACCACAAATCGTCTAAGAGACCATGACGGTTTTACCATTTGTTTTGAATTGAGTTTGATCCAAGGGCTTCATATGCTTTAAATAGATCTAGTACCTATTCAAGGACTCAAAAATATTTTGTAATTATTCACAACAAAATGATTTGAAATGTGTTCATACACCATAAATCGCCTAAGAGACTATCACGGTTTTACCCTTTGATTTGAAATAAGTTTGATCGAAATGCTTCATATGATTAAAATATATCTAATACCCATTCAAGGAGTTAAAAATATTTTGGTAATTAAGCACAAACAATTATTTGAAAGGTGTTTATACACCACAAATCCCCTACGAGACTATGACGGTTTTACCCTTTGATTTGAATTGAGTTGAATCCAAGGACTTTATATTCTTTAAATAGCTCTAATACCTATTCAAGGACTGAAAAATATTTGTTAATTATTCACAACAAAATGATTTGAAAGGTGTTCATTCACCACAAATCGTCTAAGAGACTATGAAGGTTTTACCATTTGTTTTGAATTGAGTTTGATCTAAGGGCTTCATATTCTTTAAATAGATCTAGTACCTATTCAAGGGCGGAAAAATATTTGGTAATTATTCACAACAAAATGATTTGAAAGGTGTTCATTTACCAGAAATCGTCTAATAGACCATGACGGTTTTACCCTTTGTTTTGAATTGAGTTTGATCCACGGGCTTCATATGCTCTAAATAGATCTATTACCCATTCAAGGACTCAAAAATATTTGGTTATTATTAACAACCAAAATAATTTGAAAGGTGTTCATACACCATAAATCCCCTAAGAGACTATGTCGGTTTAACCCTTTGATTTAAATTGAGATTTATCCAAGGGCTTCATATGCTTTAAATATATCTAATACCTATTCAAGGAGTCATAAATATTTTGTAAATATTCACAACAAAATATTATTAAAGCTGTTCAAACACCACAACTCGCCTAAGAGACTATGACGATTTTACCCTTTGATTTGAAATAAGTATAATCCAAGGGCTTAATATGATTGAAATATACCTAATACCAATTCAAGGAGTGAAAAGTATTTGGTAATTAAGCACCAAAAATGATGTGAAAGGTGTTCATACACCAAAAATTGCCTAAGAGACTATGACGCTTTTACCCTTTGATTTGAAATAAGTTAGATCAAAGGGCTTCATATGATTTAAATATATCTAATATCTATTCAAGGACTCAAATATTTTTGGTAATTATTCTATACAAAATGATTTGAAAGGTTTTCATACACCACAAATCCCCTACGAGACTATGACGGTTTTACCCTTGCATTTGAATTGATTTTGATCGAAGGACTTCATATGCTTTAAATTGATCGAATACCGATTCAAGGACTAAAAAATATTTGGTAATTTTTCACAACAAGATGATTTGAAAGATGTTCATTCACCACAAATCGTCTAAGAGACCATGACTTTTTTACCATTTGTTTTGAATTGAGTTTGATCCAAGGGCTTTATATGCTTTAAATTGATCTAGTACCTATTCAAGGACTAAAAAATATTTGGTAATTATTCACAACAAAATGATTTGAAAGGTGTTCATACACCCCAAATCGCCTAAGATACTATGACTGTTTTACCCTGTGATTTTAATGGAGTTTGAAACAAAGGCTTCATATGCTTTAAATATATCTAACACCTACTTAAGGATTCAAAAATATTTGGTTATTATTCACAAGCAAAATAATTTGAAAGGTGTTCATACACCATAAATCGCCTAAGAGACTATGACGGTTTTAACCTTTGATTTGTAATAAGTTTGATCCAAATGCTTCATATGATTAAAATATATCTAATACCCATTCAAGGAGTTAAAAATATTTTGGTAATTAAGCACAAACAATTATTTGAAAGGTGTTTATACACCACAAATCCCCTACGAGACTATGACGGTTTTACCCTTTGATTTGAATTGAGTTGAATCGAAGGACTTCATATTCTTTAAATAGATCTAATACCTATTCAAGGACTGAAAAATATTTGGTAATTATCCACAACAAAATGATTTGAAAGGCGTACATTCACCACAAATCGTCTAAGAGACTATGAAGGTTTTACCATTTGTTTTGAATTGAGTTTGATCTAAGGGCTTCATATGCTTTAAATAGATCTAGTACCTATTCAAGGACGGAAAAATATTTGGTAATTATTCACAACAAAATGATTTGAAAGGTGTTAATTTACTAGAAATCGTGTAAGAGACCATGACGGTTTTACCCTTTGTTTTGAATTGAGTTTGATCCAAGGGCTTCATATGCTTTAAATAGATCTATTACCCATTCAAGGACTCAAAAATATTTGGTTATTATTCACAACCAAAATAATTTGAAAGGTTTTCGTACACCATAAATCGCCTAAGAGACTATGACGGTTTAACCCTTTGATTTAAATTGAGATTTATCCAAGGGATTCATACGCTTTAAATATATCTAATACCTATTCAAGGATTCATAAATATTTTGTAAATATTCACAACAAAATATTATGAAAGTTGTTCAAACACCACAACTCGCCTAAGAGTATTTGACGGTTTTACCCTTTGATTTGAAATAAGTTTAATCCAAGGGTTTCATATGATTGAAATATACCTAATACCAATTCAAGGAGTGAAAAGTATTTGGTAATTAAGCACCAAAAACGATATGAAAGGTGTTCATACACCACAAATCGCTTCAGAGACTATGACGGTTTTACCCTTTGATTTGAACTGAGTTAGATCCAAGGGCTTCATATGATTTTATTATATCTAATATCTATTCAAGGACTCATTGTTTTTTTGGTAATTATTCAATACAAAATGATTTGAAAGGTTTTCATACACCACAAATCGCCTAAGAGACAATGACGGTTTTAGCCTTTGATATGAAATAAGTTTGATCCAAGGGTTTCATATAATTGAAATATATCTAATACGTATTGAAGGAGTCAAAAATATTTGGTAATTCAGCACAAAAAATGATTTGAAAGGTGTTCATACACCACAAATCCCCTAAGAGACTATGACGGTTTTACCCTTTGTTTTGAATTGAGTTTGATCCAAGGGCTTCATACGCTTTAAATAGATCTAGTACCTATTCAAGGACAAAAAAAAAATTTGGTAATTATTCACAACAAAATGATTTGAAAGGTGTTTATAAACAACAAATCGCCTAAGAGACTATGATGGTTTTACCCTTTGTTTTAAATTGAGTTTGATCCAAGGGCTTCATATGCTTTAAGTATATCTAATACCTATTCAAGGAGTCATAAATATTTTGTAAATATTCACAACAAAATAATTTGACAAAGGTTCATACACCACAAATCGCCTAAGAGACTATGACGGTTTTACGCTTTGATTTGAAATAAGTTTAATCTAAGGGTTTCATATGATTGAAATATACCTAATACCAATTCAAGGAGTGAAAAGTATTTGGTAATTAAGCACAAAAAATGATTTGAAAGGTGTTCATACACCAAAAATCACCTAATAGACTATGATGGTTATACCCTTTGATTTGAATTGAGTAAGATCCAAGGGCTTCATATGATTTAAATATATCGAATATCTATTCAAGGACTCAATTTTTTTTTGGTAATTATTCAATACAAAATGATTTGAAAGGTTTTCATACACCATAAATTGCTTAAGAGACTAAGACGATTTTACCCTTTCATATGAAATAAGTTTGATCCAAGAGTTTCATATGATTGAAATATATCTAATACCTATTCAATGAGTCAAAGGTATCTGGTAATTATTCACAACACAATAATATGAAAGGTGTTCATACACCACAAATCGCTTAAGAGACTATGAGGTTTTACCCTTGGATTTGAATTGAGTTAGATCCAAGGGCTGCATATGACTGAAATATATCTAATACCTTTTGAAGGAGTAAAAAAAATTTGGTAATTCAGCACAAAAAGCTGATTTGGAAGTTGTTCATACACCACAAATCCCCTAAGAGACTATGATGGTTTTACCTTTAGATTTGAATTGAGGTTGATCCAAGGACTGCATATGCTTTAAAAAGATCTAATACCTATTAAGGACTCAAAACTATTTGGTAATTATTCACAGCAAAATGATTTGAAAGGTGTTCATACACCACAAATTGCCTAAGAGACTATGACGGTTTTACCCTTTGATTTGAAATAAGTTTGATCCAAATGCTTCATATGATTAAAATATATCTAATACTCATTCATGGAGTTATAAATATTTTGGTAATCAAGCAAAGACAATTATTTGAAAGGTGTTTATACACCACAAATCCCCTACGAGACTATGACGGTTTTACCCTTTGATTTGAATTGAGTTGAATCGAAGGACTTCATATGCTTTAAATAGATCTAATACCTATTCAAGGACTCAAACATATTTGGTAATTATTCACAACAAAATGATTTGAAAGGTGATCATACACCACAAATCGCCTAAGAGACTATGACGCTTTTACCCTTTGTTTTGAATTGAGTTTGATCCAAGGGCTTCATATGCTTTAAATAGATAAATTACCTATTTAAGGATTCAAAAATATTTGGTAATTATTCACAACAAAATGATTTGAAAGGTGTTCATACTCCACAAATCGCCTAAGAGACTATGACGGTTTTACCCTTTGATTTAAATTGAGTTTTATCCAAGGGCTTCATATGCTTTAAATATATCTAATACCAATTCAAGGAGTGAAAAGTATTTGGTAATTAAGCACTAAAAATGATTTGAAAGTTGTTCATACACCAAAATTGCGTAATAGACTATGACGGTTTTACCATTTGATTTGAATTGAGTAAGATCCAAGGGCTTCATATCATTTAAATATATCTAATATGTATTCAAGGACTCAAATTTTTTTGGTAATTATTCAATACAAAATGATTTGAAAGGTTTTCATACACCATAAATAGCCTAAGAGACTAAGACGAATTTACCCTTTGATTTGAATTAATTTTGATCCAAGGGTTTCATAAAATTGAAATATATCTAATACCTATTCAAGGAGTCAAAAGTATTTGGTAATTATTCACAACAAAATAATATGAAAGGTGTCCATACACCACAAATCGCCTACGAGACTATGACGGTTTTACCCTTTGATTGGAATTGAGTTAGATCCAAGGCTTCATATGATTTCAATATATCTAATATCTATTCAAGGACTCATTTTTTTTGGTAATTATTCAATACAAAAAGATTTGAAAGGTTTTCATACACCACAAATCGCCTAAGAGATTAGGACGGTTTTACCCTTTGATATGAAATAAGTTTGATCCAAGGGTTTCATATAATTTAAATATATCTAATACCTATTGAAGGATTAAAAATATTTGGTAATTAAGCACAAAAAATGATTTGAAAGGTGTTCATACACCACAAATCCCCTAAGAGACTATGACGGTTTTACCCTTTGATTTGACATAAGTTTGATCCAAATGCTGATATAACTAAAATATGTCTAATACCCATTCAAGGAGTTAAAATAATTTTGGTAATTAACCACAAACAATTATTTTAAAAGGTGTTTATACACCACAAATCCCTTATGAGACTATGACGGTTTTACCCTTTGATTTGAATTGAGGTTGATCCAAGGACTTCATATGCTTTAAATAGATCGAATACCTATTCAAGGACTCACAAATATTTGGTAATTATTCACAACAAGATGATTTAGAGGTGCTCTTCACCCAACCGTCTAAGAGACCATGACGGTTTTTCCATTTGTTTTGAATTGAGTTTGATCCAAGGGCTTCATATGCTTTAAATAGATCTAGTACCTATTCAGGGACTCAAAAATATTTGGTAATTATTAACAACAAAATGATTTGAAAGGTGTTCATACACAACAAATCGCCTAAGATAATATGACTGTTTTACCCTTTGATTTAAATGGAGTTTGATCCAAGGGCTTCATATGCTTTAAATATATCTAACACCTACTTAAGGACTCAAAAATATTTGGTTATTATTCACAACCAAAATAATTTGAAAGGTGTTTATACACCATAAATCGCCTAAGAGACTATGACGGTTTTACCCTTTGATTTGAAATAATTTTTATCCAAATGCTTCATATGATTAAAATATATCTAATACCCATTCAAGGAGTTAAAAATATTTTGGTAATTAAGCACAAACAATTATTTGAAAGGTGTTTATACACCACAAATCCCCTACGAGACTATGACGGTTTTACCCTTTGATTTGAATTGAGTTGAATCGAAGGACTTCATATACTTTAAATAGATCTAATACCTATTCAAGGACTGGAAAATATTTGGTAATTATTCACAACAAGTTGATTTGAAAGGTGTTCATTCACCAGAAATCGTCTAAGAGACTATGAAGGTTTTACCATTTGTTTTGAACTGAGTTTAACCTAAGGGCTTGATATGCTTTAAATAGATCTAGTACCTATTCAAGGACTCAAAAATATTTGGTAATTATTCACAACAAAATGACTTGAAAGGTGTTCATACACCACAAATCGCCTAAGATACTATGACTGTTTTACCCTTTGATTTTAATGGAGTTTGATCCAAGGGCTTCATATGCTTTAAATATATCTAACACCTACTTAAGGACTCACAAATATTTGGTTATTATTCACAACCAAAAAAATTTGAAAGGTGTTCATACACCATAAATCGCCTAAGAGACTATGACGGTTTTATCCTTTGATTTGAAATAAGTTTGATCAAAATGCTTCATATGATTAAAATATATCTAATACCCATTAAAGGAGTTAAAAATATTTTGGTAAGTAAGCACAAACAATTATTTGAAAGGTGTTTATACACCACAAATCCCCTACGATACTATGACGGTTTTACCCTTTGATTTGAATTGAGTTGAATCGAAGGACTTCATATAGTTTATATAAATCTAATACCTATTCAAGGACTGAATAATATTTGGTAATTATTCACAACAAAATGATTTGAAACGTGTTCATTCACCACAAATCGTCTAAGAGACTATGACGGTTTTACCCTTTGTTTTGAATTGAGTTTGATCCAAGGGCTTCATATGCTTTAAATATATCTATTACCCATTCAAGGACTTAAAAATATTTGGTAATTATTCACAACAAAATGATTTGAAAGATGTTCATACACCACAAATCGCCTAAGAGACTATGACGGTTTAACCCTTTGATTTAAATTGAGATTTATCCAAGGGATTCATATGCTTTAATTATATCTAATACAAATTCAAGGAGTCATAAATATTTTTTAAATATTCACAACAAAATATTATGAAAGCTGTTCAAACACCACAACTCGCCTAAGAGTTTTTGACGGTTTTACCCTTTGATTTGAAATAAGTTTAATCCAAGGTCTTCATATGATTGAAATATACCTAATACCAATTCAAGGAGTGAAAATTATTTGGTAATTAAGCACAAAAAATGATTTGAAAGGTGTTCATACACCAAAAATTGCGTAAGAGACTATGACGCTCTTACCCTTTGATTTGAATTGAGTTAGATCCAAGGGCTTCATATGATTTAAATATATCTAATATCTATTCAAGGACTCAAATATTTTTGGTAATTATTTTATACAAAATGATTTGAAAGTTTTTCATACACCACAAATCGCCTAAGAGACTATGACGGTTTTACCCTTTGATATGAAATAAGCTTGACCCAAGGGTTTCATATAATTGAAATATATCTAATACCTATTGAAGGAGTCAAAAATCTTTGGTAATTCAGCACAAAAAATGATTTGAAAGGTGTTCATACACCACAAATCCCCTAAGAGACTATGACGGTTTAACCCTTTGATTTAAATTGAGATTTATCCAAGGGATTCATATGCTTTAATTATATCTAATACAAATTCAAGGAGTCATAAATATTTTTTAAATATTCACAACAAAATATTATGAAAGCTGTTCAAACACCACAACTCGCCTAAGAGTTTTTGACGGTTTTACCCTTTGATTTGAAATAAGTTTAATCCAAGGGCTTCATATGATTGAAATATACCTAATACCAATTCAAGGAGTGAAAAGTATTTGGTAATTAAGCACCAAAAATGATTTGAAAGGTGTTCATACACCAAAAATTGCCTAAGAGACTATGACGTTTTTACCCTTTGATTTGAATTGAGTTAGATCCAAGGGCTTCATATGATTTAAATATATCTAATATCTATTCAAGGACTCAAATATTTTTTGTAATTATTCTATTCAAAATGATTTGAAAGGTTTTCATACACCACAAACCGCCTAAGAGATTATGACGGTTTTACCCTTTGTTTTAAATTGAGTTTTATCCAAGGGATTCATATGCTTTAAATATATCTAATACCTATTCAAGGAGTCATAAATATTTTGTAAATATTCACAACAAAATAATTTTAAAGTTGTTCATACACCACAAATCTCCTAAGAGACTATGACGGTTAACCCTTTGATTTAAATTGAGTTTTATCCTCCAAGGGATTTATATGCTATAAATATATCTAATACCTATTCAAGGAGTCATAAATATTTTGTAAATATTCACAACAAAATATTAGGAAAGTTGTTCAAACACCACAACTCGCCTAAGAGACTATGACGGTTTTAACCTTTGATTTGAAATAAGTTTAATCCAAGGGCTTAATATGATTGAAATATACCTAATACCAATTCAAGGAGTTAAAATTATTTGGTAATTAAGCACCAAAAATGATTTGAAAGGTGTTCATACACCAAAAATTGCCTAAGAGACTATGACGCTTTTACCCTTTGATTTGAATTGAGTTAGATCCAAGGGCTTCAAATGATTTAAATATATCTAATATCTATTCAAGGACTCATATATTTTTGGTAATTATTCTATACAAAATGCTTTGAAAGGTTTTCATACAACACATATCCCCTACGAGACTATGACAGTTTTACCCTTTGATTTGAATTGATTTTAAACGAAGGACTTCATATGCTTTAAATAGATCGAATACCTATTCAAGGACTCAAAAATATTTTGTACCCTTTGATTTGAAAGATGTTCATTCACCACAAATCGCCTAACAGACTACGACGGTTTTACCCTTTGATTTGAATTGAGTTAGATCCAAGGCTTCATATGATTTCAATATATCTAATATCTATTCAAGGACTCATTTTTTTTTGGTAATTATTCAATACAAAATGATTTGAAAGGTTTTCATACACCACAAATCCCATAAGAGACTATGACGGTTTTACCTTTTGATTTGAATTGAGGTTGATCCAAGGACTGCATATGCTTTAAAAAGATCTAATACTTATTCAAGGACTCCAAAAATATTTGGTAATAATTCCCAACAAAATAATTTGAAAGGTGTTCATTCACCACAAATCGCCACAGAGACTATGACGGTTTTGCCCTTTGATTTGAATTGAGTTCTATCCTAGGGCTTCATATGCTTTAAATATATCTAACACCTATTCAAGGACTCAAAATTATTTGGTTATTATTCATAACCAAAATAATTTGAAAGGTGTTAATACACCACAAATCGCCTTAGAGACTATGACGGTTTACCTTTTGATTTGACATAAGTTTGATCAAAATGCTTCATATGATTAAAATATATCTAATACCCATTCATGGAGTTAAAATTATTTTGGTAATTAATCACAAACAATAATTTATAAGGTGTTTATACACCAGAAATCCCCTATGAGACTATGACGGTTTTACCCTTTGATTTGAAATGAGTTTGATCCATGGGCTTCATATGCTTTAAATATATCTAACACCTACTTAAGGACTCAAAAATATTTGGTTATTATTCACAACCAAAATAATTTGAAAGGTGTTCATACACCATAAATAGCCTAAGAGACTATGACGATTTTACCCTTTGATTTGAAATAAGTTTGATCCAAATGCTTCATATGATTAAAATATATCTAATACCCATTCAAGGAGTTAAAAATATTTTGGTAACTAAGCACAAACAATTATTTGAAAGGTGTTTATACACCACAAATCCCCTACGAGACTATGACGGTTTTACCCTTTGATTTGAATTGAGTTGAATCGAAGGACTTCATATTCTTTAAATAGATCTAATACCTATTCAAGGACTGAAAAATATTTTGTAATTATTCACAACTAAATGATTTGAAAGGTGTTCATTCACCACAAATCGTCTAAGAGACAATGAAGGTGTTACCATTTGTTTTGAATTGAGTTTGATCTAAGGGCTTCATATGCTTTAAATAGATCTAGTACCTATTCAAGGACGGAAAAATATTTGGTAATTATTCACAAAAAAATGATTTGAAAGGTGTTCATTCACCAGAAATTGTCTAAGAGACCATGACGGTTTTACCCTTTGTTTTGAATTGAGTTTGATCCACGGGCTTCATATGCTCTAAATAGATCTATTACCCATTCAAGGAATAAAAAATATTTGGTAATTATTCACAACAAAATGATTTGAAAGGTGTTCATACACCACAAATCGCCTAAGAGATTATGACGGTTTAACCCTTTGATTTAAATTGAGATTTATCCAAGGGATTCATATGCTTTAAATATATCTAATACCTATTCAAGGAGTCAAAAAATATTTTGTAAATATTCACATCAAAATATTATGAAAGCTGTTCAAACACCACAACTCACCTAAGAGTTTTTGACGGTTTTACCCTTTGATTTGAAATAAGTTTAATCCAAGGGCTTCATATGATTGAAATATACCTAATACCAATTCAAGGAGTGAAAAGTATTTGCTAATTATTCACAACAAAATGATTTGAAAGGTGTTCATTCACCACAAATCGTCTAAGAGACTATGACGGTTTTACCCTTTGTTTTGAATTGAGTTTGATCCAAGGGCTTCATATGCTTTAAATAGATCTATTACCCATTCAAGGACTTAAATATATTTGGTAATTATTCACAACAAAATGATTTGAAAGGTGTTCATACACCACCAATCGCCTAAGAGACTATGACGGTTTAACCCTTTGATTTAAATTGAGATTTATCCGAGGGATTCATATGCTTTAATTATATCTAATACCAATTCAAGGAGTCATAAATATTTTTTAAATATTCACAACAAAATAATATGAAAGCTGTTCAAACACCACAACTCGCCTAAGAGGTTTTGACGAATTTACCCTTTGATTTGAAATAAGTTTGACCCAAGGGTTTCATATAATTGAAATATATCTAATGCCTATTGAAGGAGTCAAAAATATTTGGTAATTCAGCACAAAAAATGATTTGAATGGTGTTCATACACCATAAATCCCCTAAGAGACTATGACGGTTTTACCCTTTGATTTGAATTGAGGTTGATCCAAGGCCTTCATATGATTGAAATATACCTAATACCAATTCAAGGAGTGAAAAGTATTTGGTAATTAAGCAACAAAAATGATTTGAAAGGTGTTCATACACCAAAAATTGCCTAAGAGACTATGACGCTTTTACCCTTTGATTTGAATTAAGTTAGATCCAAGGGCTTCATATGATTTAAATATATCTAATATCTATTCAAGGACTCAAATATATTTTGTAATTATTCTATACAAAATGATTTGAAAGGTTTTCATACATTAAAAACCGCCTAAGAGATTATGACGGTTTTACCCTTTGTTTTAAATTGAGTTTTATCCAAGGGATTCATATGCTTTAAATATATCTAATACCTATTCAAGGAGTCATAAATATTTTGTAAATATTCACAACAAAATAATTTGAAAGTTGTTCATACACCACAAATCGCCTAAGAGACTATGACGGTTTAACCCTTTGATTTAAAATGAGTTTTATCCAAGGGATTCATATGATATAAATATATCTAATACCTATTCAAGGAGTCATAAATATTTTGTAAATATTCACAACAAAATATTATGAAAGTCGTTCAAACACCACAACTCGCCTAAGAGACTATGACGGTTTTACCCTTTGATTTGAAATAAGTTTAATCCAAGGGCTTAATATGATTGAAATATACCTAATACCAATTCAAGGAGTGAAAAGTATTTGGTAATTAAGCACCAAAAATGATGTAAATTGAGTTAGATCCAAGGGCTTCAAATGATTTAAATATATCTAATATCTATTCAAGGACTCAAATATTTTTGGTAATTATTCTATACAAAATGCTTTGAAAGGTTTTCATACAACACATATCCCCTACGAGACTATGACGGTTTTACCCTTTGATTTGAATTGAGTTTAATCGAAGGACTTCATATGCTTTAAATAGATCGAATACCTATTCAAGGACTCAAAAATATTTTGTAATTTTTCACAACAAGATGATTTGAAAGATGTTCATTCACCACAAATCGCCTAACAGAGTATGACGGTTTTACCCTTTGATTTGAATTGAGTTAGATCCAAGGCTTCATATGATTTCAATATATCTAATGTCTATTCAAGGACTCATTTTTTTGGGTAATTATTCAATTCAAAATGATTTGAAAGGTTTTCATACACCACAAATCACCTAAGAGACTATGACGGTTTTGCCTTTTGATTTGAATTGAGGTTGATCCAAGGACTGCATATGCTTTAAAAAGATCTAATACCTATTCAAGGACTCAAAAAATATTTGGTAATAATTCCCAACAAAATAATTTGAAAGGTGTTCATTCACCACAAATCGCCACAGAGACTATGACGGTTTTGCCCTTTGATTTCAATTGTGTTTTATCCTAGGGCTTCATATGCTTTAAATATATCTAACACCTATTCAAGGACTCAAAAATATTTGGTTATTATTCATAACCAAAATAATTTGAAAGGTGTTAATACACCACAAATCACCTTAGAGACTATGACGGTTTTACCTTTTGATTTGACATAAGTTTGATAAAAATGCTTTATATGATTAAAATATATCTAATACCCATTCAAGGAGTTAAAATTATTTTGGTAATTAATCACAAACAATAATTTATAAGGTGTTTATACACCACAAATCCCCTATGAGACTATGACGGTTTTACCCTTTGATTTGAAATGAGTTTGATCCAAGGGCTTCATATGCTTTAAATATATCTAACACCTACTTAAGGACTCAAAAATATTTGGTTATTATTCACAACCAAAATAATTTTAAAGGTGTTCATACACCATAAATAGCCTAAGAGACTACGACGGTTTTACCCTTTGATTTGAAATAAGTTTGATCCAAATGCTTCATATGATTAAAATATATCTAATACCCATTCAAGGAGTTTAAAATATTTTGGTAATTAAGCACAAACAATTATTTTAAACGTGTTTATACACCACAAATCCCCTACGAGACTATGACGGTTTTACCCTTTGATTTGAATTGAGTTGAATCGAAGGACTTCATATTCTTTAAATATATCTAATACCTATTCAAGGACTGAAAAATATTTTGTAATTATTCACAACAAAATGATTTGAAAGGTGTTCATTCACCATAAATTGTCTAAGAGACTATGAAGGGTTTACCATTTGTTTTGAATTGAGTTTGATCTAAGGGCTTCATATGCTTTAAATAGATCTAGTACCTATTCAAGGACGGAAAAATATTTGGTAATTATTCACAAAAAAATGATTTGAAAGGTGTTCATTCACCAGAAATCGTCTAAGAGACCATGACGGTTTTACCCTTTGTTTTGAATTGAGTTTGATCCACGGGCTTCATATGCTTTAAATAGATCTATTAACCATTCAAGGAATCAAAAATATTTAGTAATTATTCACAACAAAATTATTTGAAAGGTGTTCATACACCACAAATCGCCTAAGAGACTATGACGGTTTAACCCTTTGATTTAAATTGAGATTTATCCAAGGGATTCATATGCTTTAAATATATCTAATACCTATTCAAGGAGTCAAAAAATATTTTGTAAATATTCACAACAAAATATTATGAAAGCTGTTCAAACACCACAACTCACCTAAGAGTTTTTGACGGTTTTACCCTTTGGTTTGAAATAAGTTTAATCCAAGGGCTTCATATGATTGAAATATACCTAATACCAATTCAAGGAGTGAAAATCATTTGGTAATTAAGCACCAAAAATGATTTGAAAGGTGTTCATACACCAAAAATTGCCTAAGAGACTATGACGCCTTTACCCTTTGATTTGAATTGAGTTAGATCCAAGGGCTTCATATGAATTAAATATATCTAATATCTATTGAAGGACTCAAATATTTTTGGTAATTATTCTATAAAAAATGATTTGAAATGTTTTCATACACCAGAAATCCCCTACGAGACTATGACGGTTTTACCCTTTGATTTGAATTGAGTTTGATCGAAGGACTTCATATGCTTTAAATAGATCGAATACCTATTCAAGGACTCAAAAATATTTGGTAATTTTTCACAACAAGATGATTTGAAAGATGTTCATTCACCACAAATCGTCTAAGAGACCATGACAATTTTACCATTTGTTTTGAATTGAGTTTTATCCAAGGGCTTCATATGCTTTAAATAGATCTATTACCCATTCAAGGACACAAAAATATTTGGTTATTATTCACAACCAAAATAATTTGAAAGGTTTTCATACACCATAAATCGCCTAAGAGACTATAACGGTTTAACCCTTTGATTTAAATTGAGATCTATCCAAGGGATTCATATGCTTTAAATATATCTAATACCTATTCAAGGAGTCATAAATATTCTGTAAATATTCACAACAAAATATTATGAAAGTTGTTCAAACACCACAACTCGCCTAAGAGTTTTTGACGGTTTTACCATTTGATTTGAAATAAGTTTAATCCAAGGGCTTAATATGATTGAAATATACCTAATAACAATTCAAGGAGTGAAAAGTATTTGGTAATTAAGCACCAAAAATGATTTGAAAGGTGTTCATACACCAGAAATTGCCAAAGAGACTATGACGCTTTTACCCTTTGATTTGAATTGAGTTAGATCCAAGGGCTTCATATGATTGAAATATATCTAATATCTATTCAAGGACTCAAATATTTTTGGTAATTATTCTACACAAAATTATTTGAAAGGTTTTCATACACCACAAATCGCCTAAGAGACTATGACGGTTTTATCCTTTGATATGAAATAAGTTTGACCCAAGGGTTTCATATAATTGAAATATATCTAATACCTATTGAAGGAGTCAAAAATATTTGGTAATTCAGCACAAAAAATGATTTGAAAGGTGGTCATACACCATAAATCCCCTAAGAGACTATGACGGTTTTACCCTTTGATTTGAATTGAGGTTGATCCATGGGCTTCATATGATTAAAATATACCTAATACCAATTCAAGGAGTGAAAATCATTTGGTAATTAAGCACCAAAAATGATTTGAAAGGTGTTCATACACCAAAAATTGCCTAAGAGACTATGACGCCTTTACCCTTTGATTTGAATTGAGTTAGATCCAAGGGCTTCATATGAATTAAATATATCTAATATCTATTCAAGGACTCAAATATTTTTGGTAATTATTCTATACAAAATGATTTGAAAGGTTTTCATACACCACAAATCCCCAACGAGACAATGACGGTTTTACACATTGATTTGAATTGAGTTTGATAGAAGGACTTCATATGATTTAAATTGATTGAATACCTATTCAAGGACTCAAAAATATTTGGAAATTTTTCACAACAAGATGATTTGAAAGATGTTCATTCACCACAAATCGTCTAAGAGACCATGACTGTTTTACCATTTAATTTGAACTGAGTTTGATCCAAGGGCTTCATATGCTTTAAATATATCTAACACCTATTCAGAGACTCAAAAATATTGGGTAATTATTCACAATAAAATGATTTGAAAGGTGTTCATACACCAAAAATCGCCTAAGATACTATGACTGTTTTACCCTTTGATTTAAATGGAGTTTGATCCAAGGGCTTCATATGCTTTAAATATATCTAACACCTACTTAAGGATTCAAAAATATTTGGTTATTATTCACAACCAAAATAATTTGAAAGGTGTTCATACCCCATAAATCGCCTAAGAGACTATGACGGTTTTACCCTTTGATTTGAAACAAGTTTGATCCAAATGCTTCATATGATTAAAATAAATCTAATACCCATTCAAGGAGTTAAAAATATTTTGGTAATTAAGCACAAACAATTATTTAAAAGGTGTTTATACACCACAAATCCCCTACGAGACTATGACGGTTTTACCATTTGATTTGAATTGAGTTGAATCGAAGGACTTCATATAGTTTAAATAGATCTAATACCTATTCAAGGACTGAAAAATATCTGGTACTTATTCACAACAAAATGATTTGAAAGGTGTACATTCACCACAAATCGTCTAAGAGACTATGAAGGTTTTACCATTTGTTTTGAATTGAGTTTCATCTATGGGCTTCATATCCTTTAAATAGATCTAGTACCTAATCATGGACGGAAAAATATTTGGAAATTATTCACATCAAAATGATTTGAAAGGTGGTCATTTATCAGAAATCGTCTAAGAGACCATGACGGTTTTACCCTTTGTTTTGAATTGAGTTTGATCAAAGGGCTTCATATACTTTAAATAGATCTATTACCCATTCAAGGACTCAAAAATATTTGGATATTATTCACAACCAAAATAATTTGAAAGGTGTTCATACACCATAAATCGCCTAAAAGACTATGACGGTTTAACCCTTTGATTTAAATTGAGATTTATCCAAGGGATTCATATGCTTTAAATATATCTAATACCTATTCAAGGAGTCATAAATATTTTGTAAATATTCACAACAAAATATTATGAAAGCTGTTCAAACACCACAACTCGCCTAAGAGTTTTTTACGGTTTTACCCTTTGGTTTGAAATAAGTTTAATCCAAGGGCTTCATATGATTGAAATATACCTAATACCAATTCAAGGAGTGAAAAGTATTTGGTAATTAAGCACCAAAAATGATTTGAAAGGTGTTCATACACCAGAAAAACCCAAAGAGACTATGACGCTTTTATCCTTTGATTTGAATTGAGTTAGATCCAAGGGCTTCATATGATTGAAATATTTCTAATATCTATTCTAGGACTCAAATATTTTTGGTAATTATTCTATACAAAATGATTTGAAAGGTTTTCATACACCACAAATCGCCTAAGAGACTATGACGGTTTTACCCTTTGATATGAAATAAGTTTAATCCAAGGGTTTCATATAATTGAAATATATCTAATACCTATTGAAGGAGTCAAAAATATTTGGTAATTCAGCACAAAAATTGATTTGAAAGGTGTTCATACACCATAAATCCACTAAGAGACTATGACGGTTTTACCCTTTGATTTGAATTGAGGTTGATCCAAGGGCTTCATATGATTGAAATATGCCTAATACCAACTAAAGGAGTGAAAATTATTTGGTAATTAAGCACCAAAAATGATTTGAAAGGTGTTCATACACCAAAAATTGCCTAAGAGACTATGACGCTTTTCCACTTTGATTTGAATTGAGTTAGATCCAAGGGCTTCATATGATTTAAATATATCTAATATCTATTCAAGGATTCAAATATTTTTGGTAATTATTCTATAAAAAATGATTGGAAAGGTTTTCATACACCACAAATCGCCTAAGAGATTATGACGGTTTTACCCTTTGTTTTAAATTGAGTTTTATCCAAGGGCTTCATATGCTTTAAATATATCTAATAACTATTCAAGGAGTCATAAATATTTTGTAAATATTCACAACAAAATAATTTGAAAGGTGTTCATACACCACAAATCGCCTAAGAGACTATGACGGTTTAACCCTTTGATTTAAATTGAGATTTATCCAAGGGATTCATATGCTTTAATTATATCTAATACCAATTCAAGGAGTCATAAATATTTTTTAAATATTCACAACAAAATATTATGAAAGCTGTTCAAACACCACAACTCGCCTAAGAGACTATGACGGTTTTACCCTTTGATTTGAAATTAGTTTAATCCAAGGGCTTAATATGATTGAAATATACCTAACACCAATTCAAGAAGTGAAAAGTATTTGGTAATTAAGCTTCAAAAATGATGTGAAATGTGTTCATACACCAAAAATTGCCTATAAGACTATGACGCTTTTACCCTTTGTTTTGAATTGAGTTAGATCCAAGGGCTTCATATGATTTAAATATATCTAATATCTATTCAAGGACTCAAATATTTTTGGTAATTATTCTATACAAAATGATTTGAAAGGTTTTCATACCCCACAAATCCCCTACGAAACTATGACGGTTTTACCCTTTGATTTGAATTGATTTTGATCGAAGGACTTCATATGTTTTAAATAGATCGAATACCTATTCAAGGACTCAAAAATATTTGGTAATCTTTCACAACAAGATGATTTGAAAGATGTTCATTCACCACAAATCGTCTAAGAGACCATGACGGTTTTACCATTTGTTTTGAATTGAGTTTGATCCAAGGGCTTCATATGCTTTAAATAGATCTAGTACCTATTCAAGGACTCAAAAATATTTGGTAATTATTAACAACAGCATGATTTGAAGGTGTTCATACACCACAAATCCCCTAAGATACTATGACTGTTTTACCCTTTGATTTAAATGGAGTTTGATCCAAGGGCTTCATATGCTTTAAATATATCTAACACCTACTTAAGGACTTACAAATATTTGGTTATTATTTACAACCAAAATAATTTGAAAGGTGTTCATACACCATAAATCGCCTAAGAGACTATTACGGTTTTACCCTTTGATTTGAAATAAGTTTGATCGAAATGCTTCATATGATTAAAATATATCTAATACCCATTCAAGGAGTTAAAAATATTTTGGTAATTAAGCGCAAACAATTATTTGAAAGGTGTTTATACACCACAAATCCCCTACGAGACTATGACGGTTTTACCCTTTGATTTGAATTGAGTTGAATCCAAGGACTTCATATTATTTAAATATATTTAATACCTATTCAAGGACTGAAAAATATTTGCTAATTATTCACAACAAAATGATTTAAAAGGTGTTCATTCACCACAAATCGTCTAAGAGACTATGAAGGTTTTACCATTTGTTTTTAATTGAGTTTGATCTAAGGGCTTCATATTGTTTAAATAGATCTAGTACCTATTCAAGGGCGGAGAAATATTTGGTAATTATTCACAACAAAAGGATTTGAAAGGTGTTCATTTACCAGAAATCGTCTAAGAGACCATGACGGTTTTACCCTTTGTTTTGAATTGAGTTTGATCCAAGCGCTTCATATGCTTTAAATAGATCTATTACCCATTCAAGGACTCAAAAATATTTGGTTATTATTCACAACCAAAATAATTTGAAAGGTGTTCATACACCATAAATCGCAAGAGACTATGACGGTTTAACCCTTTGTTTTAAATTGAGATTTATCCAAGGGATTCATATGCTTTAAATATATCTAATACCTTTTCAAGGAGTCATAAATATTTTGTATATATTCACAACAAAATATTATGAAAGCTGTTCAAACACCACAACTCGCCTAAGAGTTTTTGACGGTTTTACCCTACGATTTGAAATAAGTTTAATCCAAGGGCTTCATATGATTGAAATATACCTAATACCAATTCAAGGAGTGAAAAGTATTTGGTAATTAAGCACCAAAAATGATTTGAAAGGTGTTCATACACCAGAAATTGCCAAAGAGACTATGACGCTTTTACCCTTTGATTTGAATTGAGTTAGATCCAAGGGCTTCATATGATTGAAATATATCTAATATCTATTCAAGGACACAAATATTTTTGGTAATTATTCTATACAAAATGATTTGAAAGGTTTTCATACACCACAAATCGCCTAAGAGACTATGACGGTTTTACCCTTTGATATGAAATAAGTTTGACCCATGGGTTTCATATAATTTAAATATATCTTATACCTATTGAAGGATTCAAAAATATTTGGTAATTCAGCACAAAAAATGATTTGAAAGGTGTTCATACACCATAAATCCCCTAAGAGACTATGACGGTTTTACCCTTTGATTTGAATTGAGGTTGATCCAAGGCTTCATATGATTGAAATATACCTAATACCAATTCAAGGAGTGAAAATTATTTGGTAATTAAGCACCAAAAATGATTTGAAAGGTGTTCATACAGCAGAAATCGTCTAAGAGACTATGACGGTTTTACCCTTTGTTTTGAATTGAGTTTGATCCAAGGGCTTCATATGATTTAAATAGATCTATTACCCATTCAAGGACTCAAAAATATTTGGTAATTATTCACAACAAAATGATTTGAAAGGTGTTCATACACCACAAATCGCCTAAGAGATTATGACGGTTTTACCCTTTGTTTTAAATTGAGTTTTATCCAAGTGCTTCATATGCTTTAAATGTATATAATACCTATTCAAGGATTCAGAAATATTTTTTAAATATTCACAACAAAATAATTTGAAAGGCGTTCATACACCACAAATCACCTAAGAGACTTTGACGGTTTAACCCTCTGATTTAAATTGAGTTTTATCCAAGGGATTCATATGCTTTAAATAAATCTAATACCTATTCAAGGAGTCATAAATATTTTTTAAATATTCACAACAAAATATTACGAAAGCTGTTCAAACACCACAACTCGCCTAAGAGACTATAACGGTATTACCCTTTGATTTGAAATAAGTTTAATCCAAGGGCTTCATATGATTGAAATATACCTAATACCAATTCAAGGAGTGAAAAGTATTTGGTAATTAAGCTTCAAAAATTATTTGAAGGTGTTCATACACCAAAAATTGCATAAGAGACTATGACGCTTTTACCCTTTGATTTGAATTGAGTTAGATCCAAGGGCTTCATATGATTTAAATATATCTAATATCTATTCAAGGACTCAAATATTTTTGGTAATTATTCTATACAAAATGATTTGAAAGGTTTTCATACACCACAAATCCCTTAAGAGACTATGACGGTTTTACCTTTTGATTTGAATTGAGGTTGATCCAAGGACTGCATATGCTTTAAAAAGATCTAATACCTATTCAAGGACTCAAAAAATATTTGGTAATTATTCCCAACAAAATAATTTGAAAGGTGTTCATTCACCACAAATCGCCTAAGAGACTATGACGGTTTTGCCCTTTGATTTTAATTGAGTTTGATCCTAGGGCGTCATATGCTTTAAATATATCTAACACCTATTCAAGGACTCAAAAATATTTAGTTATTATTCACAACTAAAATAATTTGAAAGGTGTGCATACACCACAAATCGCCTAAGAGACTATGACGGTTTTACCCTTTGATTTGGCATAAGTTTGATCCAAATGCTTCATATGATTAAAATATATCTAATACCCATTCAAGGAGTTAAAATTATTTTGGTAATTAATCACAAACAATAATTTAAAAGGTGTTTATACACCACAAATCCCCTACGAGACTATGACGGTTTTACCATTTGTTTTGAATTAAGTTTGCTTTAAATAGATCTAGTACCTATTCTAGGACTCAAAAATATTTGGTAATTATTCACAACAAAATGAGTTGAAAGGTGTTCATACTCCACAAATCGCCTAAGATACTATGACTGTTTTACCCTTTGATTTAAATGGATTTTGATCCAAGGGCTTCATATGCTTTAAATATATCTAACACCTATTTAAGGACTCAAAAATATTTGGTTATTATTCACAACGAAAATAATTTGAAAGATGTTCATACACCATAAATCGCCTAAGAGACTATGACGGTTTTACCCTTTAATTTGAAATAAGTTTGATCCAAATGCTTCATATGATTAAAATATATCTAATACCCATTGAAGGAATTAAAAATATTTTTGGTAATTATTCTATACAAAAAGATTTGAAAGGTTTTCATACACCACAAATCGCCTAAGAGACTATGACGGTTTTACCCTTTGATATGAAATAAGTTTGATCCAAGGGTTTCATATAATTGAAATATATCTAATACCTATTGAAAGAGTCAAAAAAATTTGGTAATTCAGCACAAAAAATAATTTGAAAGGTGTTCATACACCATAAATCGCTTAAGAGACTATGACGGTTTTACCTTTTGATTTGAATTAAGGTTGATCCAAGGACTGCATATGCTTTAAAAAGATCTAATACCCATTCAAGGACTCAAAAAATATTTGGTAATTATTCCCAACAAAATAATTTTAAAGGTGTTCATTCACCACAAATCACCTAAGAGACTATGACGGTTTTGCCCTTTGATTTTAATTGAGTTTGATCCTAGGGCATTATATGCTTTAAATATATCTAACACCTATTCATGAACTCAAAAATATTTAGTTATTATTCACAACTAAAATAATTTGAAATTTATTCATACACCACAAATCGCCTAAGAGACTATGACGGTTGTACCATTTGTTTTGAATCAAGTTTGATCCAAGGGCTTCATATGCTTTAAATAGATCTAGTACCTATTCTAGGACTAAAAAATATTTGGTAATTATTCACAACAAAATGGTTTGAAAAGTGTTCATACTCCACAAATCGCATAAGATACTATGACTATTTTACCCTTTGATTTAAATGGAGTTTGATCCAAGGGCTTCATATGATTTAAATATATCTAACACCTATTTAAGGACTCAAAAATATTTGGTTATTATTCACAACCAAAATAATTTGAAAGACGTTCATACACCATAAATCGCCTAAGAGACTATGACGGTTTTACCCTTTGATTTGACATAAGTTTGATCCAAATGCTTCATATGATTAAAAAATATCTAATACCCATTCAAGGAATTAAAAATATTTTGGTAATTAAGCACAAACAATTATTTGAAAGGTGTTTATACACCACAAATCCCCTACGAGACTATGACGGTTTTACCCTTTGATTTGAATTGAGTAGAATCAAAGGACTTCATATGCTTTAAATAGATAAAATACCTATTCAAGGACTGAAAAATATTTGGTAATTATTCAAAACAAAATAATTTGAAAGGTGTTCATTCACCACAAATCGTCTAAGAGACTATGAAGGTTTTACCATTTGTTTTGAATTGAGTTTGATCCAAGGGCTTCATAAGCTTTAAATAGATCTGTTACCCATTCAAGGACTCAAAAATATTTGGTAATTATTCACAACAAAATGATTTGAAAGGTGTCATACACCACAAATCGCCTAAGAGATTATGACGGTTTTACCCTTTGATTTAAATTGAGTTTTATCCAAGGGCTTCATATGCTTTAAATATATCTAATACCAATTCAAGGATTCATAAATTATTTGTTAATATTCACAATAAAATAAGTTCAAAAGGTGTTCATACACCACAAATCGCCTAAGAGACTATGACGGTTTTACCCTTTGTTTTAAATTGAGTTTTATCCAAGGGCTTCATATGCTTTAAATGTATCTAATACCTATTCAAGGAGTCATAAATATTTTTTAAATATTCACAACAAAATAATTTGAAAGGCGTTCATACACCACAAATCACCTAAGACACTTTGACGGTTTAACCCTCTGATTTAAATTGAGTTTTATCCAAGGGATTCATATGCTTTAAATAAATCTAATACCTATTCAAGGAGTCATAAATATTTTGTAAATATTCACAACAAAATATTATGAAAGCTGTTCAAACACCACAACTCGCCTAAGAGACTATAACGGTTTTACCCTTTGATTTGAAATAAGTATAATCCAAGGGCTTCATATGATTGAAATATACCTAATACCAATTCAAGGAGTGAAAAGTATTTGGTAATTAAGCTTCAAAAATTATTTGAAAGGTGTTCATACACCAAAAATTGCATAAAAGACTATGACGCTTTTACCTTTGATTTGAATTGAGTTAGATCCAAGGGCTTCATATGATTTAAATGTATCTAATATCTATTCAAGGACTCAAATATTTTTGGTAATTATTCTATACAAAATTATTTGAAAGGTTTTCATACACCACAAATCCCTTAAGAGACTATGTCGGTTTTACCTTTTGATTTGAATTGAGGTTGATCCAAGGACTGCATATGCTTTAAAAAGATCTAATACCTATTCAAGGACTCAAAAAATATTTGGTAATTATTTCCAACAAAATAATTTGAAAGGTGTTCATTCACCACAAATCGCCTAAGAGACTATGACGGTTTTGCCCTTTGATTTTAATTGAGTTTGATCCTAGGGCGTCAAGTGCTTTAAATATATCTAACACCTATTCAAGGACTCAAAAATATTTAGTTATTATTCACAACTAAAATAATTTGAAAGGTGTGCATACACCACAAATCGCCTAAGAGACTATGACGGTTTTACCCTTTGATTTGGCATAAGTTTGATCCAAATGCTTCATATGATTAAAATATATCTAATACCCATTCAAGGAGTTAAAATTATTTTGGTAATTAATCACAAACAATAATTTAAAAGGTGTTTATACACCACAAATCCCCTACGAGACTATGACGGTTTTACCATTTGTTTTGAATTAAGTTTGCTTTAAATAGATCTAGTACCTATTCTAGGACTCAAAAATATTTGGTAATTATTCACAACAAAATGGTTTGAAAAGTGTTCATACTCCACAAATCGCCTAAGATACTATGACTGTTTTACCCTTTGATTTAAATGGATTTTGATCCAAGGGCTTCATATGCTTTAAATATATCTAACACCTATTTAAGGACTCAAAAATATTTGGTTATTATTCACAACCAAAATAATTTGAAAGATGTTCATACACCATAAATCGCCTAAGAGACTATGACGGGTTTACCCTTTGATTTGAAATAAGTTTGATCCAAATGCTTCATATGATTAAAATATATCTAATACCCATTGAAGGAATTAAAAATATTTTGTTAATTAAGCACAAACAATTATTTGAAAGGTGTTTATACACCACAAATCCCCTACGAGACTATTACGGTTTTACCCTTTGATTTGAATTGAGTTGAATCAAAGGACTTCATATGCTTTAAATAGATATAATACCTATTCAAGGACTGAAAAATATTTGGTAATTATTGCAAACAAAATTATTTCAAAGGTGTTCATTCACCACAAATCGTCTAAGAGACTATGAAGGTTTTACCATTTGTTTTGAATTGAGTTTGATCCAAGGGCTTCATAAGCTTTAAATAGATCTATTACCCATTCAAGGACTCAAAAATATTTGGTAATTATTCACAACAAAATGAGTTGAAAGGTGTTCATACACCACAAATCGCCTAAGAGATTATGACGGTTTTACCCTTTGATTTAAATTTAGTTTTATCCAAGGGCTTAATATGATTTAAATATATCTAATACCAATTCAAGGAGTCATAAATTATTTGTTAATATTCACAATAAAATAAGTTCAAAAGGTGTTCATACACCACAAATCGCCTAAGAGACTATGACGGTTTTACCCTTTGATTTAAATTGAGTTTTATTCAAGGGATTCATATGCTTTAAATATATCTAATACCTATTCAAGGAGTCATAAATATTTTTTAAATATTCACAACAAAATATTATGAAAGGTGTTCAGACACCACAACACGCCTAAGAGACAATGACGGTTTTACCCTTTGATTTGAAATAAGTTTAATCCAAGGGCTTCATATGATTAAAATATACCTAATACACAATCAAGGAGTGAAAAGTATTTGTTAATTAAGCACCAAAAATGATTTGAAAGGTGTTCATACACCATAAATTGCCCAAGCGACTATGACGCTTTGACCCTTTGATTTGAATTGAGTTAGATCAAAGGGCTTCATATGATATAAATATATCTAATATCTATTCAAGGACTAAATTTTTGTTCGTAATTATTCTATACAAAATGATTTGAAAGGTGTTCATACACCAAAAATTGCCTTAGAGACTATGACGCTTTTACCCTTTGATTTTAATTGAGTTAGATCCAAGGGCTTCATATGATTTAAATATATCTAATATCTATTCAAGGACTCAAATATTTTTGGTAACTATTCTATACAAAATGATTTGAAAGATTTAATACACCACAAATCCCCTACGAGACTATGACAGTTTTACCTTTTGATTTGAATTGAGTTGAATCGAAGGACTTCATATACTTTAAGTAGATCCAAGGACGGAAAAATATTTGGTGATTATTCACTACAAAATGATTTGAAAGGAGTTCATTCAGCAGAAATCGTCTAAGAGACTATGACGGTTTTACCCTTTGTTTTGAATTGAGTTTGATCCAAGGGCTTCATATGCTTTAAATAGATCTATTACCCATTCAAGGACTCAAAAATATTGGGTAATTATTCACAACAAAATGATTTGAAAGGTGTTCATACACCACAAATCGCCTAAGAGATTATGACGGTTTTACCCTTTGTTTTAAATTGAGTTTTATCCAAGGGCTTCATATGCTTTAAATGTATCTAATACCTATTCAAGGAGTCATAAATATTTTGTAAATATTCACAACAAAATAATTTGAAAGGCGTTCATACACCACAAATCACCTAAGAGACTATGACGGTTTAACCCTTTGATTTGAATTGAGTTTTATCCAACGGATTCATATGCTTTAAATATATCTAATACCTATTCAAGGAGTCATAAATATTTTGTAAATATTCACAACAAAATATTAGGAAAGCTGTTCAAACACCACAACTCGCCTAAGAGACTATAACGGTTTTACCCTTTGATTTGAAATAAGTTTAATCCAAGGGCTTCATATGATTGAAATATACCTGATACAAATTCAAGGAGTGAAAAGTATTTGGTAATTAAGCACCAAAAATTATTTGAAAGATGTTCATACACCAAAAATTGCCTAAGAGACTATGACGCTTTTACCCTTTGATTTGAATTGAGTTAGATCCAAGGGCTTCATATGATTTAACTATATCTAATATCTATTCAAGGACTCAAATATTTTTGGTAATTATTCTATACAAAATTATTTGAAAGGTTTTCATACACCACAAATCGCCTAAGAGACTATGACGATTTTACCCTTTGATATGAAATAAGTTCTATCCAAGGGTTTCATATAATTGAAATATATCTAATACCTATTGAAAGAGTCAAAAATATTTGGTAATTCAGCACAAAAAATGATTTGAAAGGTGTTCATACACCATAAATCGCTTAAGAGACTATGACGGTTTTACCATTTGATTTGAATTAAGGTTGATCCAAGGACTGCATATGCTTTAAAAAGATCTAATACCCATTCAAGGACTAAAAAAATATTTGGTAATTATTCCCAACAAAATAATTTTAAAGGTGTTCATTCACCACAAATCACCTAAGAGACTATGACGGTTTTGCCCTTTGATTTTAATTGAGTTTGATCCTAGGGCATTATATGCTTTAAATATATCTAACACCTATTCATGAACTCAAAAATATTTAGTTATTATTCACAACTAAAATAATTTGAAATTTGTTCATACACCACAAATCGCCTAAGAGACTATGACGGTTTTACCATTTGTTTTGAATTATGTTTGATCCAAGGGCTTCATATGCTTTAAATAGATCTAGTACCTATTCTAGGACTCAAAAGTATTTGGTAATTATTCACAACAAAATGGTTTGAAAAGTGTTCATACTCCACAAATCGCATAAGATACTATGACTATTTTACCCTTTGATTTAAATGGAGTTTGATCCAAGGGCTTCATATGCTTTAAATATATCTAACACCTATTTAAGGACTCAAAAATATTTGGTTATTATTCACAACCAAAATAATTTGAAAGATGTTCATACACCATAAATCGGCTAAGAGACTATGACGGTTTTACCCTTTGATTTGACATAAGTTTGATCCAAATGCTTCATATGATTAAAAAATATCTAATACCCATTCAAGGAATTAAAAATATTTTGGTAATTAAGCACAAACAATTATTTGAAAGTTGTTTATACACCACAAATCCCCTACGAGACTATGACGGTTTTACCCTTTGATTTGAATTGAGTAGAATCAAAGGACTTCATATGCTTTAAATAGATAAAATACCTATTCAAGGACTGAAAAATATTTGGTAATTATTCAAAACAAAATAATTTGAAAGGTGTTCATTCACCACAAATCGTCTAAGAGACTATGAAGGTTTTACCATTTGTTTTGAATTGAGTTTGATCCAAGGGCTTCATAAGCTTTAAATAGATCTATTACCCATTCAAGGACTCAAAAATATTTGGTAATTATTCACAACAAAATGATTTGAAAGGTGTCATACACCACAAATCGCCTAAGAGATTATTACGGTTTTACCCTTTGATTTAAATTGAGTTTTATCCAAGGGCTTAATATGCTTTAAATATATCTAATACCAATTCAAGGATTCATAAATTTTTTGTAAATATTCACAATAAAATAAGTTCAAAAAGTGTTCATACACCACAAATCGCCTAAGAGACTATGACGGTTTTACCCTTTGATTTAAATTGAGATTTATCCAAGGGATTCATATGCTTTAAATATAACTAATACCTATTCAAGGAGTCATAAATATTTTGTAAATATTCACAACAAAATATTATAAAAGGTGTTCAGACACCACAACACGCCTAAGAGACTATGACGGTTTTACCCTTTGATTTGAAATAAGTTTAATCCAAGGGATTCATATGATTGAAATATACCTAATACACATTCAAGGAGTGAAAAGTATTTGGTAAGTAAGCACCAAAAATTATTTGAAAGGTGTTCATAACCATAAATTGCCCAAGCGATTATGACGCTTTTACCCTTTGATTTGAATTGAATTAGATCCAAGGGCTTCATATGATTTAAATATATCTAATATCTATTCAAGGACTAAATTTTTTTTGGTAATTATTCTATACAAAATGATTTGAAAGGTTTTCATACACTACAAATCGCCTAAGAGACTATGACTCTTTTACCCTTGGATATGAAATAAGTTTTATCCAAGGGTTTCATATAATTAAAATTTATCTAATACCTATTGAAGGAGTCAAAAATATTTGGTAATTCAGCACAAAAAATGATTTGAAAGGTGTTCATACACCATAAATCCCCTAAGAGACTATGACGGTTTTACCTTTTGATTTGAATTGAGGTTGATCCAAGGACTGCATATGCTTTAAAAAGATCTAATACCTATTCAAGGACTCAAAATTTTTTTGGTAATTATTCCCAACAAAATGATTTGAAATGTGTTCATTCACCACAAATCGCCTAAGAGACTATGACGGTTTTGCCCTTTGATTTTAATTGAGTTTGATCCTAGGGCTTCATATGCTTTAAATATATCTAACACCTATTCAAGGACTCAAAAATATTTAGTTATTATTCACAACTAAAATGATTTGAAAGGTGTTCATACACCACAAATCGCTTAAGAGACTATGACAGTTTTACCCTTTGATTTGACATAAGTTTAACCCAAATGCTTCATATGATTAAAATATATCTAATACCCATTCATGGAGTTAAAATTATTTTGGTAATTAATCACAAACAATAATTTGAAAGGTGTTTATACACCTCAAATCCCCTACGAAACTATGACGGTTTTACCATTCGTTTTGAATTGAGTTTGATCCAAGGGCTTCATATGCTTTAAATAGATATAGGTACCTATTCTAGTACTCAAAAATATTTGGTAATTATTCACAACAAAATGGTTTTAAAGGTGTTCATACTCCACAAATCACCTAAGATACTATGACTGTTTTACCCTTTGATTTAAATGGAGTTTGATCCAAGGGATTCATATGCTTTAAATATATCTAACACCTATTTAAGGACTCAAAAATATTTGGTTATTATTCACACCCAAAATAATTTGAAAGATGTTCATACACCATAAATGGCCTAAGAGACTATGACGATTTTACCCTTTGATTTGAAACAAGTTTGATCCAAATGCTTCACATGGTTAAATTATATCTAATACCCATTAAAGCAATTAAAAATATTTTGGTAATTAAGCACAAACAATTATTTGAAAGGTGTTTAAACACCACAAATCCCCTACGAGATTATGGCTGTTTTACCCTTTGATTTGAATTGAGTTGAATCGAAGGACTTCATATGCTTTAAATAGATCTAATACCTATTCAAGGACTGAAAAATATTTGGTAATTATTCCAAACAAAATGATTTGAAAGGTGTTCATTCACCACAAATCGTCTAAGAGACTATGAAGGTTTTACCATTTGTTTTGAATTGAGTTTGATCCAAGGGCTTCATATGCTTTAAATAGATCTAGTACCTATTCATGGACTGAAAAATATTTGGTAATTATTCACAACCCAATGATTTGAAAGGTTTTCATTCACCAAAAATTGTCTATGACGGTTTTACCCTTTGATTTGAAATAAGTTTAATCCAAGGGCTTCATATGATTGAAATATATCAAATACCAATTCAAGGAGTGAAAAGTATTTGGTAATTAAGCACCAAAAAAGATTTGAAAGGTGTTCGTACACCAAAAATTGCCTAAGAGACTATGACGGTTTTACCCTTTGATATGAAATAAGTTTGATCCAAGGGTTTCATATGATTGAAATATATCTAATACCTATTCAAGGAGTCAAAAGTATTTGGTAATTATTCACAACAAAATAATATAAAAGGTGTTCATACACCACAAATCGCCTAAGAGACTATGACGGTTTTACCCTTTGATTTGAATTGTGTTAGATCCAAGGGATTCATATGATTGAAATATATCTAATACCTATTGAAGGAGTCAAAAATATTTGGTAATTAAACACAAAAAACTGATTTGAAAGGTGTTCATACACCACAAATCCCCTAAGAAAATATGACGGTTTTACCATTTGATTTGAATTGAGGTTGATCCAAGGACTACATATGATTTAAAAAGATCTAATACCTATTCAAGGACTCAAAAATATTTGGTAATTATTCACAGCAAACTGATTTGAAAGGTGTTCATACACCACAAATCGCCTAAGAGACTATGACGGTTTTGCCCTTTGATTTAAAAGGGGTTTGATCCAAGGGCTTCATATGCTTTAAATATATCTAACACTTATTCAAGGACTCAAAAATATTTGGTTATTATTCACAACCAAAATAATTTGAAAGGTGTTCATACTCCACAAATCGCTAAGAGACTATAACTGTTTTACCCTTTGATTTGAAATAACTTTGATTCAAATGCTTCATATGATTAATATATATCTAATACCCATTCAAGGAGTTAAAAAAAAATTGGTAATTAAGCTTAAACAATTATTTGAAAGGTGTTTATACACCACAAATCCCCTACGAGACTATAACGGTTTTACCCTTTGATTTCAATTGAATTGAATCGGAGGACTTCATATGCTTTAAATAGATCTATTACCTATTCAAGGACTCAATTATATTTGGTAGTTTGATATCACATATTTATATAGAGTTTTCTCCCTTATTTACGAGTTAAATTGTGCGGCATTATAGCTCTTCAGAGCTATTTTGTGCTTACTATCGTATATAGTTATGGTTTTGTGTGTTGAATTGCAGGTTTTAGGGAGTTTGCTCCTTATTTGCGTGCTGTTTGGAAGCAACCACGACTTTACGAGATGCTACGAGGCACATAGGATGGTTCACGAGCTTTATGGGTAGTTTAGGAGGTCCCAAGTCCTCTAAACGTGAAGAATTGAGAGCCAAAGAGTCAAAAAGGAGTTTTCCGTACTCTGATCGGGCAAGAAATGGCCCGATCAGGCGAAGATATTATGATCGGGTGGAAAAGTCGCGGACCCGATCGGGCAAGCCTTGCCCGACCCGATCGGGCGAGCTCCATTTTCGCTGCTTGCTGCGTACACCAAGAACGCTGAGCTGGTCCATAATGTACGCCACCCGATTGGGCCAGGCCCACCCGATCGGGAAGACATACCGCGTGCGTTCTGTTGTTGATGTGCTTATTAATGAGGAAGGATGGCATTTTATTTACCAGGCCCAATCAGCGTATAAAAGGTGGACAAGGGATCAATTTAGTGGGCTATCTTTTTCTTAATTTTGAATTCTTTTAACTTCTTTTGCTTGGAGTATAAATAGGAAGTTTTTAGTATTTTTTAGGGGATTTTTGATTTGGACTAAAATATATTCCCATCCAATTAGTTTTAACATTGTTAATTTGCTTTCTTAGTTAAACACTATAGATTAGTTCCAAAGGTGATTGAACCTTGGATTATTTTCATTAGAAGTTACTGCTTTCCGTCAATTGGT
This sequence comes from Patellifolia procumbens, assembly GCA_947645195.1. Lineage (NCBI taxonomy): Eukaryota > Viridiplantae > Streptophyta > Magnoliopsida > Caryophyllales > Amaranthaceae > Patellifolia > Patellifolia procumbens. The sequence continues at coordinate 133,660 of CANSGD010000012.1, forward strand.
ATTCTTCTCTACTCTAATCTCTTTTATTATTCCTAATTGCTTAGCTTAATTGTTTATTTATTCATGATGCAATTATTAGGGTTTCCAATTAGTTTTGTTGTTATTAATTCAATTATGAGTGAGTAGTTCTCTTTCTAGGGTGTTAGATAGGGAAGCTATGTTTATACCATGATTGTTATTTAGTTTTCTATCAATTTCTAGGGTTTGATTAGGGTGATTGTGATGTGGTTTGTTCTTAATTAGTGATTAATGTCAGTGTACAATTTCATTCATTGCTTGTAGTTAATAGTTGTTTGCACAGATCCGTCTTACGACTAGAGGCCTAGGACACATCAGTAGTTCTGATTACGTTAGTGAACATGCGGCGTATGTTGAACTATGAGCATTGAGTCTTAACCATAGCTTAACACATGCTCTAATCCCTCGACTCTTGACTTAGGTTATGATAGTAGTTGACCTTGTTTGATTGGTATAAGCATGGTGGACCAACCTAATACCCTAGGTTTTGAGTCCATAGTTAATTTCTCGATTTAATTTGTCTTCCTTAGTTTAATATTTAGTTCAGTTAATTCTTCCCTGATTTCATCTGAAGTAGCTAATTGATTGAATATTAACTTAGAAACTCTGTCTCCCTGTGGATTCGACCCTGCTTCCATTGACTACCTTAGTTAGAGGACTGTAGGTTTATCTTTGATTAGGTGATACGACTAAATCCTATCAAATTTTGGCGCCGTTGCCGGGGAGACGGTTAGTTTTCTAAGTTTTTATTTGATTATTTGGTCTACTTCTCTGTGCCTCATTAGAACTTCATTGTTCCAATTGAGGTACGTTTTACTGCTTCTTTTTGTTTCTTTTCTATGCCCAGGTCTTAAAGAAACGGTTCCCCCATCCCAGCGGATCCCGATCTTACTAGGACAATTAGGCGGATTCGAAAGAAAATTCAGAGAGAAAAGCAGTCTATTCAGCTGAACACCTCTGGATCAGACACCTCAAATTCAGTCATGTCTAAATCACTGAAATCATATGGGGTGCCCAACCCAGATGGTCTTTTTACTGGACCACCAATGCCCACCATCGCCGCTAATAATTTTGAGATTAAGCCTGGACTCATCAGCATGGTTCAGCAAAATCAGTTTGGTGGGCATCCTACTGAAGATCCGGCCAATCATTTGCAGAGATTTCAACAAATCTGCCGAACTGTAAAGCATCAAGGGGTCACACCTGAGCAATTAAGGGTCATGCATTTGAGTTTTCACTCCGAGATAGAGCTCAGAAGTGGTTCAATGACATCAAAGTGTCTGAATGGTCAGAGATTTCTACTGCATTCCTGAGAGAGTATTATCCACCCACAAAGACAGCAGAAATCAGAAATAAACTAGCCACGTTTTCCCAAGAGCCTGATGAAACACTTTGGGAAGCGTAGGCTAGGTTTAAAGATTTACAGAGAGTGTCCACACCACAATATGGACAAATGGTTCTTGACGCAGACATTCTACAATGGTCTCCAGCCTCAGACGAAGAGTAATGTTGATTCGTCTGCAGGAGGAGTTTTTCTGGATAAGGAAGTGGATGTAGGCTATGAGTTTCTATTAAACCTCGCAGCCAATGATCATTCCACTTCCCAAAGCCTCACGAGGAAGGTACTAGAGGTAGATGCCATTGTATTATTGACTTCGCAGATAGCGAAGCTGAGTCAGCAGATTAACACCTTCAGTTCCTCTTCCTCAGCTGCACCTCCTTTAAGTATCAATGCTATGTCTGCCGTAGCACCCATTACCTCATCTTACTGCGAGGTATGTGGTGTTCAGGGTCACTTTGGGCATGACTGTCAGTTCAGTCAACTTCAGATGGAGCAGGAAAACGCCTTCCAACAGAGACAACCAAATTTCCCCCCTCCACACAATTACCAAAAACCACAAAACCATCGACCTTCACCTCCACAAAACCATCCTTAACCCCCATACCATCAAGCTCCACAAAATTTCCACACCCCACCTCCACAAAACAATAACCCACAAGAGCCTAGCAATTCTGAACTGATGAAACTAATCTTGTCCATGCAAAAGACAAATGAGGAAGCACAAAGGGCCCAAGAGAAGCACATAAAACTTCTCGAGACTCAGATTGCTCAATTGGCAGAAACTAATGCACAGAGGCAGCAGGGACAATTGCCAGGGCAACCCATTCAGAGAGAACATGTGAATGCCATCACTCTTCGTAGTGGCATTGCATATGATGCCCCTCCGTTGCCCGTTGATGAGGTTACCCCAACTGCGGGAAATAATAGGGTGGTAGAGGAAGAAAAAAGGAAGAATTCGACGTCTGAAGTCGATTTGTCTGCAGAAGCTGAACAGACAGGGAAGAAAAAGGAGAAGGTTCCTGAAACGCCTTTTACACCAAGGCTACATTTTCCTCACAGGATGCAACAATCAAAGGTCGACCAGCAGTTTGGTAAGTTCTTGGCTATGGTCAAGAACCTTGAGGTAACGATTCCATTCACAGATTTTATTACCCAAGTGCCTGTTTATGCCAAACTTCTGAAAGACGTGATAACAAAGAAAAGAGACTTTGGTGGGGTAGAACGTGTCGTTCTTACTGAAGAGTGTAGTGCTTTTATTCAAAATAAAACCCCACCAAAGTTAAAAGATCCTGGTAGTTTTTCTATACCCTGCCATCTTGGACCCATTTTTATTGATAAGGCTTTGTGTGATTTAGGTGCTTCTGTTTCTGTTATGCCTTTATCTGTTTATAAGAAACTGAATATGGGAGCACTTAAATGCACACAAATCACTTTACAGATGGCTGATCATTCTATAAAATACCCTCTAGGTGTTTTAGAGGACGTTCCTGTGAGGGTTGGGAAATTCTATATTCCTGTTGATTTTGTGGTGTTAGATATGGATGAGGATGCTCAGATTCCGATTATTCTGGGTAGGCCGTTTTTGTATACTGCTGGTGCTGTCATTGATGTCAAGTCTGGGTCTTTAACTCTGAGTGTTGGTGATGATAAAGTGATTTTTAAACTAACCAATGCTGTTAAGGCACCTATGCTTGAACAATCTTGTTGCAGGGATGAGGTTTTGGATGAAGTAGGTGTGGAGAAGGTTCCAACTACACCTAAGGTTGCCTCGCCGTCTGGAGGCATTATCAAGAACATTTGGAGGCGAAAGATGTTTGATGAGGGTGACACTCATTGCGAAGCCCCTCCTATTTGAGAGATGGAGGATTATGGTCGTGCGGGACCTTTATAAACCAGCGTTATGCGAGAGGCAACTCGTATTTTTCCCTTTTCCTTTTCTTTTAATTTTTTTTTTGTGAGCGAGAATGAGGGTACTAACATTGTTTTCCTCTTAGCGTTGTCCTTTGTTACCTTTTGGCATTGAGGACACTGCCAAGTTCAGCTTGGGGGAGGAGTTCTGTTTGTATTCTCTATCTCTTTTACTGCTTTCTAGGATAGATTTACTGCTTTCGAAAAATTCGGAAAAAATCAAAAAAAATATGGTTCCATGACTGGTTTAGTTTCCTCCCTGTGCCCCTTGTTGTGCTCTATTTGAAAATGATTTGACTTTGTTTCCTGGATAGCTGGGCATTTGTGATCTTGAGGCTTTGATTTGATGTTTGATTGCTATGATTTCGAGCATTTTTGGATTATATTAGACCACTTTGTGCTGCATACCTGAGTTGGTTAGACTGTGAGGCCTCTTTGTAGCCTATTAGATTCATACTATTATCCAGTCTATTTTTGTTTGCTAGTTCCTCTTTAGTGGATTGATCTTGACTTTGACTCCGTACTCGTCTGATTTTCGACGACTTGTAGTATTTGTTGTGATAGAGGCGTTCTTTTGTCTTATTCTTGATCCTCATAGTGAATTTTTGATATACTTTTATCCGCTTTAGCCCCGCTGAGCCTAATGACTTGTTTCGTGATACTTAAACCCCTATTATGATCCCAAGGCCTTCACTTGATTTTATTCCAAGCCTAGTTTGGGGAGCTTTTGTATGGGTTGAGTTTGAGACTGGTTTCTTGGTTTAGTCTAGTTGTTGAGGAATTTAAAGTGTATTTGTTGCGGTTTGAGAGTGAGAAAAAGAAAAGAAAAAGCAATTTTAGAGTTGCGTGAATGAAGTTCAGAAAAATGAAAGAAAAATGAAATAAAAGTTCAAAAGAATTCGAAGTTCTTTCATTCACGTACGTTCTTAAAGAAATATTCGCTTCATTGCTTATAATTGGGTATGATATGAGTTTGTCATTGATTTATGAGAGTTGGGTCACTTTATGTGGTTTTATGGTGTTGTTGGGAGTTGTGTAGGCCATCCTAGGCCTTGGTTGAATGATTCATGCTCCCCCTTTCTTGGTTTTTTCACCACATTACCCAAAAGTATTCCCTACCTCTTACCTAAGCCCCATTACAACCCTCTAAAGTCCTCTTGAGCTCGTGTCTGCAGTGTTCATTTGATTGATTTCGAGTCAGTTTGTCAAAGTTAAAGAGTAATCTGCTAATTGAGTCGACTTGACTAGGATGAGCGTCATTTAACCTTCTTAAACACATGAGAGTGTGAGTGGGAAGGGTATTTATGGTCGGGTTGGTGAGTGTTCGGGCATATTCTTTGCCTGCCACAAAATAGAGAGGAGTGACACCCTTGTGAGAGCCTTTTCAGGACTTGTATGCCTTGTGGATGCTTGAATTTTGCTTGGATGATTGGTGGTTGGATGGATTTGATTAGCCAAACTTGAATTATGCCTGCTTGAATGATTCTTAGTCTTGAAAATGTTTTGAGCTTTGATTGATTTTTATCTTTGGGGTGAGGCAGTCTATTCCATGTTCATGTTCTGTTTCCTTGATGACAAGCAAAGGTTTAGCTTGGGGGAGTTTGATATCACATATTTATATAGAGTTTTCTCCCTTATTTACGAGCTAAATTGTGCGTCATTTGAGCTCTTCGGAGCTATTTTGTGCTAACTATCGTATATAGTTGTGGTTTTGTGTGTTAGTGTTGAATTACACGAATTAGGGAGTTTTCTCCTTATTTGCGAGCTATTTGGAAGCAACCACGTCTTTACGAGATGTTACGAGGCACGTAGGATGGTTCACGAGCTTTATGGGTAGTTTAGGAGGTCCCAAGACCTCTAAACGTGAAGAATTAAGAGCCAAAGAGTTAAAAAGGAGTTTTCCGTACTCTGATCGGGCAAGAAATGGCCCGATTGGGCGAAGATATGATGATCGGGTGGAAAAGTTGCGGACCTGATCGGGCAAGCCTTGCCCGACCCGATCGGGCGAGCTCCATTTTCGCTGCTGTGCTGCGTACACCAAGAAGGCTGAGCTGGTCCATAATGCATGCCACCCGATCGGGCCAGGCCCACCCGATCGGGCAGACATACCGCGTGCGTTCTGTTGTTGCTGTGCGGATCAATGAGGAAGGCTGGCATTTTATTTACCAGGCCCAATCAGCATATAAAAGGTGGACAAGGGATCAATTTAGTGGGTTATCTTTTTCTTAATTTTGAATTCTTTTAACTTCTTTTGCTGTGAGTATAAAAAGGAAGCTTTTAGTATTTTTTAGGGGATTTTTGATTTGGACTAAAATATATTCCCATCCAATTAGTTTTAACATTGTTAATTTGCTTTCTTAGTTAAACACTATAGATTAGTTCCAAAGGTGATTGAACCTTGGATTATTTTCAATAAAAGTTACTGCTTTCCGTCAATTGGTATTCTTCTCTACTCTAATCTCTTTTATTATTCCTAATTGCTTAGCTTAATTATTTATTCATTCATGATGCAATTATTAGGGTTTCCAATTAGTTTTGTTGTCATTAATTCAATTATGAGTGAGTAGTTCTCTTTCTAGGATGTTAGATAGGGAAGCCATGTTTATACCATGATTGTTATTTAGATTTCTATCAATTTCTAGGGTTTGATTAGGGTGATTGTGATGTGGTTTGTTCTTAATTAGTGATTAATGTCAGTATACAATTTCATTGATTGCTTGTAGTTAATAGTTGTTTGCACAGATCTGTCTTACGACTAGAGGCCTAGGACACATCAGTAGTTCTGATTACGTTAGTGAACATGCGGCGTATGTTGAACTATGAGCGTTGAGTCTTAACCATAGCTCAACACATGCTCCAATCCCTCGACTCTTGACTTAGGTTATGATAGTAGTTGACCTTGTTTGATTGGTATAAGCATGGTGGACCAACCTAATACCCTAGGTTTTGAGTCCATAGTTAATTTCTCGATTTAATTTGTCTTCCTTAGTTTAATATTTAGTTCAGTTAATTCTTCCCTGATTTCATCTGAAGTAGCTTATTGATTGAATATTAACTTAGAAACTCTGTCTCCCTGTGGATTTGACCCTGCTTCCATTGACTACCTTAGTTAGAGGACTGTAGGTTTATCTTTGATTAGGTGATACGACTAAATCCTATCAATTATTCACAACAAAATGATTTAAAAGGTGTTCATTCACCACAAATCGTCTAAGAGACTATGACGGGTTTACCCTTTGTTTTGAATTGAGTTTGTTCCAAGGGCTTCATATGATTTAAATAGATCTATTACCTATTAAAGGACTCAAAAATATTTGGTAATTATTCACAACAAAATGATTTGAAAGGTGTTCATACACCACAAATCGCCTAAGAGACTATGACGGTATTACCCTTTGATTAAATTGAGTTTTATCCAAGGGCTTCATATGCTTTAAATATATCTAACACCTATTCAAGGAGTCATAAATATTTTGTAAATATTCACAACAAAAGAATTTGAAAGGTGTTCATACACCACCAATCGCCTAAGAGACTATGACGGTTTTACCCTTTGATTTAAATTGAGTTTTATCCAAGTGCTTCAGATGCTTTAAATATATCTAATACCTATTCAAGGAGTCATAAATATTTTGTAAATATTCACAACAAAATAATATGAAAGGTGTTCAGACAACACAACTCGCCTAAGAGACTATGACGGTTTTACCCTTTGATTTGAAATAAGTTTAATCCAAGAGCTTCATTTGATTGAAATATACCAAATAACAATTCAAGGAGTGAAATATATTTGGTAATTAAGCACCAAAAATGATTTGAAAGGTGTTCATACTCCAAAAATTGCCTAAGAGACTATGACGCTTTTACCCTTTGATTTGAATTGAGTTAGATCCAAGGGCTTCATATGATTTAAACATATCTAATATCTATTCAAGGACTCAAATTTTTTTGGTAATTATTCAATACAAAATGATTGGAAAGGTTTTCATACACCACAAATCGCCTAAGAGACTATGACGATTTTACCCTTTGATATGAAATAAGTTTGATCCATGGGTTTCATATGATTGAAATATATCTAATACCTATTGAAGGAGTCAACAATATTTAGTAATTAAGCACAAAAATTGATTTGAAAGGTGTTCATACACCACAAATCCCTAAGAGACTATGACGATTTTACCCTTTGATTTGAATTGAGGTTGATCCAAGGACTTCATATGCTTTAAAAAGATCTATTACCTATTCAAGGACTCAAAAATATTTGGTAATTATTCACAAAAAAATAATTTGAAAGGTGTTCATACACCACAAATCGCTAAAGAGACTATGACGGTTTTACCCTTTGATTTAAATTGAGTTTGATCCAAGGGCTTCATAAGCTTTAAATATATCTAATACCTATTCAAGGAGTCATAAATATTTTGTAAATATTCACAATAACATAATTTGAAAGGTGTTCATACACCACAAATTGCCTAAGAGACTATGACGGTTTTACCATTTGATTTGAAAGAAGTTTAATCCATGTGCTTCATATGATTGAAATATACCTAATACCAATTCAAGGAGTGAAAAGTATTTGGTAATTAAACACTAAAAATGATATGAAAGTTGTTCATACACCAAAAATCGCCTAATAGACTATGACGGTTTTACCCTTTGATTTGAATTGAGTAAGATCCAAGGGCTTCATATCATTTAAATATATCTAATATTTATTCAAGGACTCAATTTTTTCTGGTAATTATTCAATACAAAATGATTTGAAAGGTTTTCATACACCACAAATCGCCTAATAGACTATGACGGTTTTACCCTTTGATATGAAACAAGTTTGATCCAAGGGTTTCATATGATTTAAATATATCTAATACCTATTGAAGGTGTAAAAAATATTTGGTAATTCAGCACAAAAAAAGATTTGAAAGGTGTTCATACACCACAAATCGCCTCAGAGACTATGACGGTTTTCCCCTTTGATTTGAATTGAGTTTGATCCTACGGCTTCATATGCTTTAAATATATCTAAGACCTATCCAAGGACTCAAAAATATTTGGTTATTATTCACAACCAAAATAATTTGAAAGGTGTTCATACACCACAAATCGCCAAAGAGACTATGACGGTTTTACCCTTTGATTTGAAATAAGTTTGATCCAAATGCTTCATATGATTAAAATATATCTAATACCCATTCAAGGAGTTAAAAATATTTTGGTAATTAATCACAAAGAATGATTTGAAAGGTGTTTATACACCACAAATCCCCTACAAAGCTATGACGGTTTTACCCTTTGATTTGAATTGAGTTTGATCGAAGGACTTCATATGCTTTAAATAGATCGAATACCTATTCAAGGACTCAAAAATATTTGGTAATTTTTCACAACAAGATGATTTGAAAGATGTTCATTCACCACAAATCGTCTAAGAGACCATGACGGTTTTTCCATTTGTTTTGAATTGAGTTTGATCCAAGGGCTACATATGATTTAAATAGATCTAGTACCTATTCAAGGACTCAAAAATATTTGGTAATTATTGACAACAAAATGATTTGAAAGGTGTTCATACACCACAAATCGCCTAAGATACTATGACTGTTTTACCCTTTGATTTAAATGGAGTTTGATCCAACGGCTTCATACGCTTTAAATATATCTAACACCTATTCAAGGACTCATATTTGGTTATTATTCACAACCAAAATAATTTGAAAGGTGTTCATACACCATAAATTGCCTAAGATACTATGACGGTTTTACCCTTTGATTTGAAATAACTTTGATCCAAATGCTTCATATGATTAAAATATATCTAATACCCATTCCAGGAGTTAAAAATATTTTGGTAATTAAGCACAAACAATGATTTGAAAGGTGTTTATACACCACAAATCCCTTACGAAACTATGACGGTTTTACCCTTTGATTTGAATTGAGTTTGATCAAAGGACTTCATATGCTTTAAATAGATCTAATACCTATTCAAGAACTCAAAAATATTTTGTAATTTTTCACAACAAAATGATTTGAAAGATGTTCATTTACCACAAATCGTCTAAGAGACCATGACGGTTTTACCAGTTTTTTTGAATTGAGTTTGATCCAAGGGCTTCATATGCTTTAAATAGATCTAGTACCTATTCAAGGACAAAAAATATTGGGTAATTATTCACAACAAAATGATTTGAAAGGTGTTCATATACCACAAATCGCCTAAGAGACAATGACGGTTTTACCCTTTGATTTAAATTGAGATTGATCCAAGGGCTTCATATGCTTTAAATATATATAATACCTATTCAAGGAATCAATTTTTGTAAATATTCTTAACAAAATAATTTGAAAAGTGTTCATACACCTCAAATCGCCTAAGAGACTATGACGGTTTTACCCTTTGATTTGAAATAAGTTTAAAACAAGGGCTTCATATGAATGAAATATATCTAACATAATTCAAAGAGTTAAAAGTATTTGGTAATTAAGCACCAGAAATGATTTCAAAGTTGTTCATACACCAAAAATCGCCTAATAGACTATGACGGTTTTACCCTTTGATTTAAATTGAGTAAGATCCAAGGGCTTCACATGATTTAAATATATCTAATATCTATTCAAGGACTCAATTTTTTTTGGTAATTATTCAATACAAAATGATTTGAAAGGTGTTCATACACCATAAATCGCCTAAGAGACTATGACGGTTTTACCCTTTGCCATGAAATAAGTTTGATCCAAGGGTTTCATATGATTGAAATATATCTAATACCTATTCAAGGAGTCAAAAGTATTTGGTAATTATTTACAACAAAATAATATGAAAGGTGTTTATACACCACAAATCCCCTCCGAGACTATGACGGCTTTACCCTTTGATTTGAATTGAGTTTGATCGAAGGGCTTCATATGCTTTAAATATATCTAACACCTATTCAAGGACTCAAAAATATTTTGGTTATTATTCACAACCAAAATAATTTGAAAGGTATTCATACACCACAAATCGCCTAAGAGACTCTGACGGTTTTACCCTTTGATTTGAAATAAGTTTGATCCAAATGCTTCATATGATTAAAATATATCTAATACCCATTGAAGGATTTAAAATTATTTTGGTAATTAATCACAAACAATGATTTGAAAGGTGTTTATACACCACAAATCCCCTACGAGACAATGACGGTTTTACCCTTTGATTTGAATTGAGTTTGATCGAAGGACTTCAGATGCTTTAAATAGATCTAAAACCTATGCAAGGACTAAAAAATATTTGGTAATTTTTCACAACAAAATGATTTGAAAGATGTTCATTCACCACAAATCGTCTAAGAGACCATGACGGTTTTACCATTTGTTTTGAATTGAGTTTGATCCAAGGGCTTCATATTCTTTAAATAGATTTAGTACCTATTCAAGGACTCAAAAATATTTGGTAATTATTCACAACAAAATGATTTGAAAGGTGTTCATACACCACAAATCGCTTAAGAGACTAAGACGGTTTTACCCTTTGATTTAAATGGAGTTTGATCCAAGGGCATCATGTGCTTTAAATATATCTAACACCTATTCAAGGACTCAAAAATATTTGGTTATTATTCACAACCATAATTATTTGAAAGGTGTTCATACACAACAAATAGACTAAGAGACTATGACGGTTTTACCCTTTGATTTGAAATAACTTTAATCCAAGCGCTTCATATGAATAAAATATACCTAATATCAATTCAAAGAGTGAAAAGTATTTGGTAATTAAGCACCAAAAATGATTTGAAAGTTGTTCATAAGCCAAAAATCGCCTAATAGACTATGACGGTTTTACCCTTTGATCCAAGGGTTTCATATGATTTAAATATACCTAATTCTAATTCATGGACTCAAAAATATTTGGTTATTATTCACAACCAAAATAATTTGAAAGGTGTTCATACACCACAAATCGCCTAAGAGACTTTGACGTTTTACCCTTTGATTTGAAATAAGTTTAATCCAAGGGCTTCATATGATTGAAATATACCTAATATCAATTCAAGTTGTGAAAAGACTTTGGTAATTAAGCACCAAAAATGATTTGAAAGTAGTTCATACACCAAAAATCGCCTAATAGACTATGACGGTTTTAAACTTTGATGTGAATTGAGTAAGATCCAAGGGCTTAATATGATTTATATATATATCTAATACATATTAAAGGACTCATTTTTTTTGGTAATTATTCAATACAAAAAGATTTGAAAGGTTTTCATACACCATAAATCGCCTAAGAGACTATGACGGTTTTACCCTTTGATATGAAATAAGTTTGATCCAAGGGTTTCATATGATTGAAATATATCTAATACCTATTCAAGGAGTCAAAAGTATTTGGTAATTATTCACAACAAAATAATATGAAAGGTGTTCATACACCACAAATCTCCTAAGAGACTATGTTGTATTTACCCTTTGATTTGAATTGAGTTAGATCCAAGGGCTTCATATGATTTAAAAATAATTAATACCTATTCAAGGACTCAAAAAATATTTGGTAATTATTCCCAGTAAAATAATTTGAAAGGTGTTCATACACCACAAATCGCCTAAGAGACTATGACGGTTTTGCCCTTTCATTTGAATTGAGTTTGATCCTAGGGCTTCATATGCTTTAAATATATCTAACACCTATTCAAGTACTCAAAAATATTTGGTTATTATTCACAACCAAAATAATTTGAAAGGTGTTCATACACCACAACTCGACTAAGAGACTATGACGGTTTTACCGTTTGATTTGAAATAAGTTTGATCCAAATGGTTCATTTGATTAAAATATATCTAATACCCATTCAAGGAGTCAAAAATATTTTGGTAATTAATCACAAACAATGATTTGAAAGGTGTTTATACACCACAAATCCCCTACGAGACTATGACGGTTTTACCCTTTGCTTTGAATTGAGTCTGATCGAAGGAATTCATATGCTTTAAATAGATCTAATACCTATTCAAGGACTCAAAATATTTTGTAATTTTTCACAACAAAATGATTTAAAAGATGTTTATTGACCACAAATCGTTTAAGAGACCATGACGGTTTTACCATTTGTTTTGAATTAAGTTTGATCCAAGGGCTTCATATTCTTTAAATAGATCTAGAACCTATTCAAGGACTCAAAAATATTTGGTAATTATTAACAACAAAATGATTTGAAAGGTGTTCATACGCCACAAATCGCCTAAGTGACTATGACGGTTTTACCCTTTGATTTAAATGGAGTTTGATCCAATGGCTTCATATGCTTTAAATATATCTAACACCTATTCAAGGACTCAAAAATATTTTGGTTATTATTCACAACCAAAATAATTTTAAAGGTGTTCATACACCACAAATCGCCTAAGAGACTCTGACGGTTTTACCCTTTGATTTGAAATAAGTTTGATCCCAATGCTTCATATGATTAAAATATATCTAATACCCATTCAAGGAGTTAAAAATAATTTGGTAATTAATCACAAACAATGATTTGAAAGGTGTTTATACACCACAAATCCCCTCCGAGACTATGACGGCTTTACCCTTTGATTTGAATTGAGTTTGATCGAAGGACTTCATATGCTTTAAATAGATCTAAAACCTATGCAAGGACTAAAAAATATTTGGTAATTTTTCACAACAAAATGATTTGAAAGATGTTCATTCACCACAAATCGTCTAAGAGACCATGACGGTTTTACCATTTGATTTGAATTGAGTTTGATCCAAGGGCTTCATATGCTTTAAATAGATTTAGTACCTATTCAAGGACTCAAAAATATTTGGTAATTATTCACAACAAAATGATTTGAAAGGTGTTCATACACCACAAATCGCTTAAGAGACTAAGACGGTTTTACCCTTTGATTTAAATGGAGTTTGATCCAAGGGCATCATGTGCTTTAAATATATCTAACAACTATTCAAGGACTCAAAAATATTTGGTTATTATTCACAACCAAAATAATTTGAAAGGTGTTCATACACCACAAATCGCCTAAGAGACTATGATGGTTTTACCCTTTGATTTGAAATAAATTTGATCTAAATGCTTCATATGATTAAAATATATCTAATACCCATTCAAGGAGTTAAAAATATTTTGGTAATTAATCACAAACAATGATTTGAAAGGTGTTTATACACCACAAATCCCCTATGAGACTATGACGGTTTTACCCTTTGATTTGAATTGAGTTTGATCGAAGGACTTCATATGCTTTAGATAGATTTAAAACATATTCAAGAACTCAAAAATATTTGGTAATTTTTCACAACAAAATGATTTGAAAGATGTTCATTCACCACAAATAATCTAAGAGACCATGACGGTTTTACCATTTGTTTTAAATTGAGTTTGATCCAAGGGCTTCATATGCTTTAAAAAGATCTAGTACCTATTCAAGGACTCAAAAATATTTAGTAATTATTCACAACAAAATGATTTAAAAGTTGTTCATACACCACAAATCGCCTAAGAGACTATGACGGTTTTACCCTTTGTTTTGAATTGAGTTTGATCCAAGGGCTTCATATGCTTTAAATAGTTGTAAAACCTATTCAAGGACTCAAAAATATTTGGTGATTATTCACAACCAAAATAATTTGAAAGGTGTTCATACACCACAAATCGCCTAAGAGACTATGACGGTTTTACCCTTTAATTTGACATAAGTTTGATCCAAATGCTTCATATGATTAAAATATATCTAATACCCATTCAAGGAGTTAAAAATATTTTGGTAATTAATCACAAACAATGATTTGAAAGGTGTTTATACACCACAAATCCCCTACGAGACTATGACGGTTTTACCCTTTGATTTGAATTGAGTTTGATCGAACGTCTTCATATACTTTAAATAGATCTAAAACCTATTCAAGGACTCAAAAATATTTTGTAATTATTCACAACCAAATGATTTGAAAGATGTTCAATCACCACAAATCGTCAAAGAGACCATGACGTTTTACCATTTGTTTTGAATTGAGTTTGATCCAAGGGCTTCATATGCTTAAAATAGATCTAGTACCTATTCAAGGACTCAAAAATATTTGGTAATTATTAACAACAAAATGATTTGAAAGGTGTTCATACTCCACAAATCGCCTAAGTGACTATGATGGTTTTACCCTTTGATTCAAATGGAGTTTGATCCAAGGGCTTCATATGCTTTAAATATATCTAACACCTATTCAACGACTCAAAAATATTTGGTTATTATTCACAACCAAAATAATTTGAAAGGTTTTCATACACCACAAATCGCCTAAGAGACTATAACGGTTTTACCCTTTGATTTGAAATAAGTTTGATCCAAATGCTTCATATGATTAAAATATAGTTAATACCCATTCAAGAAGTTAAAAATATTTTGGTAATTAATAACAAACAATGATTTGAAAGGTGTTTATACACCACAAATCCCCTACGAGACTATGACGGTTTTACCCTTTGATTTGAATTGAGTTTGATCGAACGTCTTCATATGCTTTAAATAGATCTAAAACCTATTCAAGGACTCAAAAATATTTCGTAATTTTTCACAACAAAATGATTTGAAAGATGTTCATTCACCACAAATCGTCTAAGAGACCATGACATTTTACCATTTGTTTTCAATTGAGTTTGATCCAAGGGCTTCATATACTTTAAATAGATCTAGTACCTATTCAAGGACTCAAAAATATTTGGTAACTATTAACAACAAAATGATTTGAAAGGTGTTCATACGCCACAAATCGCCTAAGTGACTATGACTGTTTTACCCTTTGATTTAAATGGAGTATGATCCAAGGGATTCATATGTATTAAATATATCTAACACCTATTCAAGGACTCAAAAATATTTTGGTTATTATTCACAACCAAAATAATTTGAAAGGTGTTCATACACCACAAATCGCCTAAAGACTCTGACGGTTTTACCCTTTGATTTGAAATATGTTTGATCCAAATGCTTCATATGATTAAAATATATCTAATACCCATTCAAGGAGTTAAAAATATTTTGGTAATTAATCACAAACAATGATTTTTGAAGGTGTTTATACACCACAAATCCACTACGAGACAATGACGGTTTTACCCTTTGATTTGAATTGAGTTTGATCGAAGGACTTCATATGCTTTAAATAGATCTATTACCTATTCAAGGACTAAAAAATATTTGGTAATTTTTCACAACAAAATGATTTGAAAGATGTTCATTCACCACAAATCGTCTAAGAGACCATGACGGTTTTACCATTTGTTGTGAATTGAGTTTGATCCAAAGGCTTCATATGCTTTAAATAGATTTAGTACTTATTCAAGGACTCAAAAATATTTGGTAATTATTAACAACAAAATGATTTGAAAGGTGTTCATACACCACAAATCGCCTAAGAGACTATGACGGTTTTACCCTTTGATTTAAATGGAGTTTGATCCAAGGGCTTCATGTGCTTTAAATATATCTAACACCTATTCAAGGACTCAAAAATATTTGGTTATTATTCACAACCAAAATAATTTGAAAGGTGTTCATACACCACAAATCGCCTAGGAGACTAGGACGGTTTTACCCATTGATTTGAAATAAGTTTGATCTAAATGCTTCATATGATTAAAATATATCTAATACCCATTCAAGGTGTTAAAAATATTTTGGTAATTAATCACAAACAATGATTTGAAAGGTGTTTATACACCATTAATCCCCTATGAGACTACGACGGTTTTACCCTTTGATTTGAATTGAATTTGATCGATGGACTTCATATGCTTTAAATAGATTTAAAACCTATTCAAGAACTCAAAAATATTTGTTAATTTTTCACAACAAAATGATTTGAAAGATGTTCATTCACCACAAATCGTCTCAGAGACCATGACGGTTTTACCATTTGTTTTGAATTGAGTTTGATCCAAGGGCTTCATATGCTTTAAATAGATCTAGTACCTATTCAAGGACTCAAAAATATTTGGTAATTCTTCACAAAAAAATGATTTCAAAGGTGTTCATACACCATAAATCGCCAAAGAGACTATGACGGTTTTCCCCTTTGTTTTGAATTGAGTTTGATCCAAGGGCTTCATATGCTTTAAATAGTTCTAAAACCTATTCAAGGACTCAAAAATATTTGGTGATTATTCACAACCAAAATAATTTGAAAGGTGTTCATACACCACAAATCGCCTAAGAGACTATGACGGTTTTACCCTTTTATTTGACATAAGTTTGATCCAAATGCTTCATATGATTAAAATATATCTAATACCCATTCAAGGAGTTAAAAATATTTTGGTAATTAATCACAAACAATGATTTGAAAGGTGTTTATACACCACAAATCCCCTACGAGACTATGACGGTTTTACCCTTTGATTTGAATTGAGTTTGATCGAACGTCTTCATATACTTTAAATAGATCTAAAACCTATTCAAGGACTCAAAAATATTTTGTAATTATTCACAACCAAATGATTTGAAAGATGTTCATTCACCACAAATCGTCAAAGAGACCATGACGTTTTACCATTTGTTTTGAATTGAGTTTGATCCAAGGGCTTCATATGCTTAAAATAGATCTAGTACCTATTCAAGGACTCAAAAATATTTGGTAATTATTAACAACAAAATGATTTGAAAGGTGTTCATACTCCACAAATCGCCTAAGTGACTATGATGGTTTTACCCTTTGATTTAAATGGAGTTTGATCCAAGGGCTTCATATGCTTTAAATATATCTAACACCTATTCAAGGACTCAAAAATATTTGGTTATTATTCACAACCAAAATAATTTGAAAGGTTTTCATACACCACAAATCGCCTAAGAGACTATAACGGTTTTACCCTTTGATTTGAAATAAGTTTGATCCAAATGCTTCATATGATTAAAATATAGTTAATACCCATTCAAGAAGTTAAAAATATTTTGGTAATTAATAACAAACAATGATTTGAAAGGTGTTTATACACCACAAATCCCCTACGAGACTATGACGGTTTTACCCTTTGATTTGAATTGAGTTTGATCGAACGTCTTCATATGCTTTAAATAGATCTAAAACCTATTCAAGGACTCAAAAATATTTCGTAATTTTTCACAACAAAATGATTTGAAAGATGTTCATTCACCACAAATCGTCTAAGAGACCATGACATTTTACCATTTGTTTTCAATTGAGTTTGATCCAAGGGCTTCACATACTTTAAATAGATCTAGTACCTATTCAAGGACTCAAAAATATTTGGTAACTATTAACAACAAAATGATTTGAAAGGTGTTCATACGCCACAAATCGCCTAAGTGACTATGACTGTTTTACCCTTTGATTTAAATGGAGTATGATCCAAGGGATTCATATGTTTTAAATATATCTAACACCTATTCAAGGACTCAAAAATATTTTGGTTATTATTCACAACCAAAATAATTTGAAAGGTGTTCATACACCACAAATCGCCTAAAGACTCTGACGGTTTTACCCTTTGATTTGAAATATGTTTGATCCAAATGCTTCATATGATTAAAATATATCTAATACCCATTCAAGGAGTTAAAAATATTTTGGTAATTAATCACAAACAATGATTTTTGAAGGTGTTTATACACCACAAATCCCCTACAAGACAATGACGGTTTTACCCTTTGATTTGAATTGAGTTTGATCGAAGGACTTCATATGCTTTAAATAGATCTATTACCTATTCAAGGACTAAAAAATATTTGGTAATTTTTCACAACAAAATGATTTGAAAGATGTTCATTCACCACAAATCGTCTAAGAGACCATGACGGTTTTACCATTTGTTGTGAATTGAGTTTGATCCAAAGGCTTCATATGCTTTAAATAGATTTAGTACTTATTCAAGGACTCAAAAATATTTGGTAATTATTAACAACAAAATGATTTGAAAGGTGTTCATACACCACAATTCGCCTAAGAGACTATGACGGTTTTACCCTTTGATTTAAATGGAGTTTGATCCAAGGGCTTCATGTGCTTTAAATATATCTAACACCTATTCAAGGACTCAAAAATATTTGGTTATTATTCACAACCAAAATAATTTGAAAGGTGTTCATACACCACAAATCGCCTAGGAGACTATGACGGTTTTACCCATTGATTTGAAATAAGTTTGATCTAAATGCTTCATATGATTAAAATATATCTAATACCCATTCAAGGTGTTAAAAATATTTTGGTAATTAATCACAAACAATGATTTGAAAGGTGTTTATACACCATAAATCCCCTATGAGACTACGACGGTTTTACCCTTTGATTTGAATTGAGTTTGATCGATGGACTTCATATGCTTTAAATAGATTTAAAACCTATTCAAGAACTCAAAAATATTTGTTAATTTTTCACAACAAAATGATTTGAAAGATGTTCATTCACCACAAATCGTCTCAGAGACCATGACGGTTTTACCATTTGTTTTGAATTGAGTTTGATCCAAGGGCTTCATATGCTTTAAATAGATCTAGTACCTATTCAAGGACTCAAAAATATTTGGTAATTCTTCACAAAAAAATGATTTCAAAGGTGTTCATACACCATAAATCGCCAAAGAGACTATGACGGTTTTCCCCTTTGTTTTGAATTGAGTTTGATCCAAGGGCTTCATATGCTTTAAATAGTTCTAAAACCTATTCAAGGACTCAAAAATATTTGGTTATTATTCACAACCAAAATAATTTGAAAGGTGTTCATACACCACAAATCGCCTAAGAGACTATGACGGTTTTACCCTTTGATTTGACATAAGTTTGATCCAAATGCTTCATATGATTAAAATATATCTAATACCCATTCAAGGAATTAAAAATATTTTTGTAATTAATCACAAACAATGATTTGAAAGGTGTTTATACACCACAAATCCCCTACGAGACTATGACGGTTTTACCCTTTGATTTGAATTGAGTTTTATCGAAGGACTTCAATTGCTTTAAATAGATCTAATACCTATTCAAGAACTCAAAAATATATGGTAATTTTTCACAACAAAATGTTTTGAAAGGTGTTCATTCACCACAAATCGTCTAAGAGACCATGACGGTTCTACCATTTGTTTTTAATTGAGTTTGATCCAAGGGCTTCATATGCTATAAATAGATCTAGTACCTAATCCAGGACTCAAAAATATTTGGAAAATATTCACAACAAAATGATTTGAAAGGTGTTCATACACCACAAATCACCTAAGAGACTATGACGGTTTTACCCTTTGATTTAAATGGAGATTGATCCAAGGGCTTCATATGCTTTAAATATATCTAACACCTATTCAAGGACTTAAAAATATTTTGTTATTATTCACAACCAAAATAATTTGAAAGGTGTTCATACACCACAAATCGCCTAAGAGACTATAACGGTTTTACCCTTTGATATGAAATAAGTTTGATCCATGGGTTTCATATGATTGAAATATATCTAATACCTATTGAAGGAGTCAACAATATTTTGTAATTAAGAACAAAAAATGATTTGAAAGGTGTTCATACACCACAAATCCCCTAAGAGACTATGACGGTTTTACCTTTTGATTTAAATTGAGGTTGATCTAAGGACTTCATATGCTTTAAAAAAATCTAATACCTTTTCAAGCACTCAAAAAATATTTTTTAATTATTCCCAACAAAATGATTTGAAAGGTGTTCATTCACCACAAATCGCCTAAGAGACTATGACGGTTTTGTCCTTTGATTGTAATAGGGTTTGATCCAAGGACTTCATATGCTTTAAATATATCTAACACCTATTCAAGGACTCAAAAATATTTGGTTATTATTCACAACCAAAATAATTTGAAAGGTTTTCATACACCACAAATCGCCTAAGAGACTATGACGGTTTTACCCTTTGATTTGAAATAAGTTTGATCCAAATGCTTCATATGATTAAAACATATCTAATACCCATTCAAGGAGTAAAAAATATTTTGGTAATTAATCACAAACAATGATTTGAAAGGTATTTATACACCACAAATCCCCTACGAGACTATGACGGTTTTACCCTTTGATTTGAATTGATTTTGATCGAAGGACTTCATATGCTTTTAATAGATCTAAAACCTATTCAAGGACTCAAAAATATTTGGTAATTTTTCACAATAAAATGATTTGAAAGATGTTCATTCGCCACAAATCGTCTAAGAGACCATGACGGTTTTACCATTTGTTTTGAATTGAGTTTGATCCAAGGGCTTCATATGCTTTAAATAGATCTAGTACCTATTCAAGGACTCAAAAATATTTGGTAATTATTCACAACAAAATGATTTGAAAGGTGTTCATACACCACAAATCGCCTAAGAGACTATGACGGTTTTACCCTTTGATTTAAATGGAGTTTGATCCAAGGGCTTCATATGCTTTAAATATATCTAGTACCTATTCAAGGACTCAAAAATATTTGGTAATTATTAACAACAAAATGATTTGAAAGGTGTTCATACGCCACAAATCGCCTAAGTGACTATGATGGTTTTACCCTTTGATTTAAATGGAGTTTGATCCAAGGGCTTCATATGCTTTAAATATATCTAACACCTATTCAAGGACTCAAAAATATTTGGTTATTATTCACAACCAAAATAATTTGAAAGGTTTTCATACACCACAAATCGCCTAAGAGACTATGACGGTTTTACCCTTTGATTTGAAATAAGTTTGATCCAAATGCTTCATATGATTAAAATATATCTAATACCCATTCAAGGAGTTAAAAATATTTTGGTAATTAATCACAAACAATGATTTGAAAGGTGTTTATACACCACAAATCCCCTACGAGACTATGACGGTTTTACCCTTTGATTTGAATTGAGTTTGATCGAACGTCTTCATATGCTTTAAATAGATCTAAAACCTATTCAAGGACTCAAAAATATTTCGTAATTTTTCACAACAAAATGATTTGAAAGATGTTCATTCACCACAAATCGTCTAAGAGACCATGACGTTTTACCATTTGTTTTGAATTGAGTTTGATCCAAGGGCTTCATATGCTTTAAATAGATCTAGTACCTATTGAAGGACTCAAAAATATTTGGTAATTATTAACAACAAAATGATTTGAAAGGTGTTCATACGCCACAAATCGCCTAAGTGACTATGACGGTTTTACCCTTTGATTTAAATGGACTATGATCCAAGGGATTCATATGTTTTAAATATATCTAACACCTATTCAAGGACTCAAAAATATTTTGGTTATTATCCACAACCAAAATAATTTGAAAGGTGTTCATACACCACAAATCGCCTAAAGACTCTGACGGTTTTACCCTTTGATTTGAAATAAGTTTGATCCAAATGCTTCATATGATTAAAATATATCTAATACCCATTCAAGGAGTTAAAAATATTTTGGTAATTAATCACAAACAATGATTTGAAAGGTGTTTATACACCACAAATCCCCTACGAGACTATGACGGTTTTACCCTTTGATTTGAATTGAGTTTGATCGATGGACTTCATATGCTTTAAATAGATTTAAAACCTATTCAAGAACTCAAAAATATTTGTTAATTTTTCACAACAAAATGATTTGAAAGATGTTCATTCACCACAAATCGTCTAAGAGACCATGACGGTTTTACCATTTGTTTTGAATTGAGTTTGATCCAAGGGCTTCATATGCTTTAAATAGATCTAGTACCTATTCAAGGACTCAAAAATATTTGGTAATTATTCACAACAAAATGATTTGAAAGGTGTTCATACACCACAAATCGCCTAAGAGACTATGACGGTTTTACCCTTTGTTTTGAATTGAGTTTGATCCAAGGGCTTCATATGCTTTAAATATATCTAAAACCTATTCAAGGACTCAAAAATATTTGGTTATTATTCACAACCAAAATAATTTGAAAGGTGTTCATACACCACAAATCGCCTAAGAGACTATGACGGTTTTACCCTTTGATTTGACATAAGTTTGATCCAAATGCTTCATATGATTAAAATATATCTAATACCCATTCAAGGAATTAAAAATATTTTTGTAATTAATCACAAACAATGATTTGAAAGGTGTTTATACACCACAAATCCCCTACGAGACTATGACGGTTTTACCCTTTGATTTGAATTGAGTTTTATCGAAGGACTTCAATTGCTTTAAATAGATCTAATACCTATTCAAGAACTCAAAAATATATGGTAATTTTTCACAACAAAATGTTTTGAAAGGTGTTCATTCACCACAAATCGTCTAAGAGACCATGACGGTTCTACCATTTGTTTTGAATTGAGTTTGATCCAAGGGCTTCATATGCTATAAATAGATCTAGTACCTAATCCAGGACTCAAAAATATTTGGAAATTATTCACAACAAAATGATTTGAAAGGTGTTCATACACCACAAATCGCCTAAGAGACTATGACGGTTTTACCCTTTGATTTAAATGGAGAACCCTTTGATTTAAATGGAGATTGATCCAAGGGCTTCATATGATTTAAATATATCTAACACCTATTCAAGGAATTTAAAATATTTTGTTATTATTCACAACCAAAATAATTTGAAAGGTGTTCATACACCACAAATCGCCTAAGAGACTATAACGGTTTTACCCTTTGATATGAAATAAGTTTGATCCATGGGTTTCATATGATTGAAATATATCTAATACCTATTGAAGGAGTCAACAATATTTTGTAATTAAGAACAAAAAATGATTTGAAAGGTGTTCATACACCACAAATCCCCTAAGAGACTATGACGGTTTTACCTTTTGATTTAAATTGAGGTTGATCTAAGGACTTCATATGCTTTAAAAAAATCTAATACCTTTTCAAGCACTCAAAAAATATTTTTTAATTATTCCCAACAAAATGATTTGAAAGGTGTTCATTCACCACAAATCGCCTAAGAGACTATGACGGTTTTGTCCTTTGATTGTAATAGGGTTTGATCCAAGGACTTCATATGCTTTAAATATATCTAACACCTATTCAAGGACTCAAAAATATTTGGTTATTATTCACAACCAAAATAATTTGAAAGGTTTTCATACACCACAAATCGCCTAAGAGACTATGACGGTTTTACCCTTTGATTTGAAATAAGTTTGATCCAAATGCTTCATATGATTAAAACATATCTAATACCCATTCAAGGAGTAAAAAATATTTTGGTAATTAATCACAAACAATGATTTGAAAGGTATTTATACACCACAAATCCCCTACGAGACTATGACGGTTTTACCCTTTGATTTGAATTGATTTTGATCGAAGGACTTCATATGCTTTTAATAGATCTAAAACCTATTCAAGTACTCAACAATATTTTGTAATTTTTCACAACAAAATGATTTGAAAGATGTTCATTCGCCACATATCGTCTAAGAGACCATGACGGTTTTACCATTTGTTTTGAATTGAGTTTGATCCATGGGCTTCATATGCTTTAAATAGATCTAGTACCTATTCAAGGACTCAAAAATATTTGGTAATTATTCACAACAAAATGATTTGAAAGGTGTTCATATACCACAAATCGCCTAAGAGACTATGACGGTTTTACCCTTTGATTTAAATGGAGTTTGATCCAAGGGCTTCATATGCTTAAAATAGATCTAGTACCTATTCAAGGACTCAAAAATATTTGGTAATTATTAACAACAAAATGATTTGAAAGGTGTTCATACGCCACAAATCGCCTAAGTGACTATGATGGTTTTACCCTTTGATTTAAATGGAGTTTGATCCAAGGGCTTCATATGCTTTAAATATATTCAAGGACTCAAAAATATTTGGTAATTATTAACAACAAAATGATTTGAAAGGTGTTCATACGCCACAAATCGCCTAAGTGACTATGACGGTTTTACCCTTTGATTTAAATGGAGTTTGATCCAAGGGCTTCATATGCTTTAAATATATCTAACACCTATTCAAGGACTCAAAAATATTTGGTTATTATTCACAACCAAAATAATTTGAAAGGTTTTCATACACCACAAATCGCCTAAGAGACTATGACGGTTTTACCCTTTGATTTGAAATAAGTTTGATCCAAATGCTTCATATGATTAAAATATATCTAATACCCATTCAAGGAGTTAAAAATATTTTGGTAATTAATCACAAACAATGATTTGAAAGGTGTTTATACACCACAAATCCCCTACGAGACAATGACGGTTTTACCCTTTGATTTGAATTGAGTTTGATCGAAGGACTTCATATGCTTTAAATAGATCTAAAACCTATTCAAGGACTCAAAAATATTTGGTAATTTTTCACAACAAAATGATTTGAAAGATGTTCATTCACCACAAATCGTCTAAGAGACCATGACGGTTTTACCATTTGTTTTGAATTGAGTTTGATCCAAGGGCTTCATATGCTTTAAATAGATCTAGTACCTATTCAAGGACTCAAAAATATTTGGTAATTATTCACAACAAAATGATTTGAAAGGTGTTCATACACCACAAATCGCCTAAGAGACTATGACGGTTTTACCCTTTGATTTAAATGGAGTTTGATCCAAGGGCTTCATATGCTTTAAATATATCTAACACCTATTCAAGGACTCAAAAATATTTTGGTTATTATTCACAACCAAAATAATTTGAAAGGTGTTCATACACCACAAATCGCCTAAGAGACTATGACGGTTTTACCCTTTGATTTGAAATAAGTTTGATCCAAATGCTTCATATGATTAAAATATATCTAATACCCATTCAAGGAGTTAAAAATATTTTGGTAATTAATCACAAACAATGATTTGAAAGGTGTTTATACACCACAAATCCCCTACGAGACTATGACGGTTTTACCCTTTGATTTGAATTGAGTTTGATCGAAGGACTTCATATGCTTTAAATAGATCTAAAACCTATTCAAGAACTCAAAAATATTTGTTAATTTTTCACAACAAAATGATTTGAAAGATGTTCATTCACCACAAATCGTCTAAGAGACCATGACGGTTTTACCATTTGTTTTGAATTGAGTTTGATCCAAGGGCTTCATATGCTTTAAATAGATCTAGTACCTATTCAAGGACTCAAAAATATTTGGTAATTCTTCACAAAAAAATGATTTAAAAGGTGTTCATACACCATAAATCGCCAAAGAGACTATGATGGTTTTCCCCTTTGTTTTGAATTGAGTTTGATCCAAGGGCTTCATATGCTTTAAATATATCTAACACCTATTCAAGGACTCAAAAATATTTGGTTATTATTCACAACCAAAATAATTTGAAAGGTGTTCATACACCACAAATCGCCTAAGAGACTATGACGGTTTTACCCTTTGATTTGAAATAAGTTTGATCCAAATGCTTCATATGATTAAAATATATCTAATACCCATTCAAGGAGTTAAAAATATTTTTGGTAATTAATCACAAACAATGATTTGAAAGGTGTTTATACACCACAAATCCCCTACGAGACTATGACGGTTTTACCCTTTGATATGAATTGAGTTTGATCGAAGGACTTCAATTGCTTTAAATAGATCTAATACCTATTCAAGAACTCAAAAATATATGGTAATTTTTCACAACAAAATGTTTTGAAAGGTGTTCATTGACCACAAATCGTCTAAGAGACCATGACGGTTCTACCATTTCTTTTGAATTGAGTTTGATCCAAGGGCTTCATATGCTATAAATCGATCTAGTACCTAATCCAGGACTCAAAAATATTTGGAAATTATTCACAACAAAATGATTTGAAAGGTGTTCATACACCACAAATCGCCTAAGAGACTATGACGGTTTTACCCTTTGATTTAAATGGAGATTGATCCAAGGGCTTCATATGATTTAAATATATCTAACACCTATTCAAGGAATTTAAAATATTTTGTTATTATTCACAACCAAAATAATTTGAAAGGTGTTCATACACCACAAATCGCCTAAGAGACTATAACGGTTTTACCCTTTGATATGAAATAAGTTTGATCCATGGGTTTCATATGATTGAAATATATCTAATACCTATTGAAGGAGTCAACAATATTTTGTAATTAAGAACAAAAAATGATTTGAAAGATGTTCATACACCACAAATCCTCTAAGAGACTATGACGGTTTTACCTTTTGATTTAAATTGACGTTGATCTAAGGACTTCATATGCTTTAAAAAAATCTAATACCTTTTCAAGCACTCAAAAAATATTTTTTAATTATTCCCAACAAAATGATTTGAAAGGTGTTCATTCACCACAAATCGCCTAAGAGACTATGACGGTTTTGTCCTTTGATTGTAATAGGGTTTGATCCAAGGACTTCATATGCTTTAAATATATCTAACACCTATTCAAGGACTCAAAAATATTTGGTTATTATTCACAACCAAAATAATTTGAAAGGTTTTCATACACCACAAATCGCCTAAGAGACTATGACGGTTTTACCCTTTGATTTGAAATAAGTTTGATCCAAATGCTTCATATGATTAAAACATATCTAATACCCATTCAAGGAGTAAAAAATATTTTGGTAATTAATCACAAACAATGATTTGAAAGGTGTTTATACACCACAAATCCCCTACGAGACTATGACGGTTTTACCCTTTGATTTGAATTGAGTTTGATCGAAGGACTTCATATGCTTTTAATAGATCTAAAACCTATTCAAGGACTCAAAAATATTTTGTAATTTTTCACAACAAAATGATTTGAAAGATGTTCATTCGCCACAAATCGTCTAAGAGACCATGACGGTTTTACCATTTGTTTTGAATTGAGTTTGATCCATGGGCTTCATATGCTTTAAATAGATCTAGTACCTATTCAAGGACTCAAAAATATTTGGTAATTATTCACAACAAAATGATTTGAAAGGTGTTCATATACCACAAATCGCCTAAGAGACTATGACGGTTTTACCCTTTGATTTAAATGGAGTTTGATCCAAGGGCTTCATATGCTTTAAATATATCTAACACCTATTAAAGGACTCAAAAATATTTGGTTATTATTCACAACCAAAATAATTTGAAAGGTGTTCATACACCACAAATCGCCTAAGAGACTATGACGGTTTTACCCTTTGATTTGAAATAAGTTTGATCCAAATGATTCATATGATTAAAACTTATCTAATACCCATTCAAGGAGTTAACAATATTTTGGTAATTAATCACAAACAATGATTTGAAAGGTGTTTATACACCACAAATCCCCTACGAGACTATGACGGTTTTACCCTTTGATTTGAATTGAGTTTGATCGAAGGACTTCATATGCTTTTAATAGATCTAAAACCTATTCAAGTACTCAACAATATTTTGTAATTTTTCACAATAAAATGATTTGAAAGATGTTCATTCGCCACAAATCGTCTAAGAGACCATGACGGTTTTACCATTTGTTTTGAATTGAGTTTGATCCATGGGCTTCATATGCTTTAAATAGATCTAGTACCTATTCAAGGACTCAAAAATATTTGGTAATTATTCACAACAAAATGATTTGAAAGGTGTTCATATACCACAAATCGCCTAAGAGACTATGACGGTTTTACCCTTTGATTTAAATGGAGATTGATCCAAGGGCTTCATATGCTTTAAATATATCTAACACCTATTCAAGGACTCAAAAATATTTGGTTATTATTCACAACCAAAATAATTTGAAAGGTGTTCATACACCACAAATCGCCTAAGAGACTATGACGGTTTTACCCTTTGATTTGAAATAAGTTTGATCCAAATGCTTCATATGATTAAAACATATCTAATACCCATTCAAGGAGTAAAAAATATTTTGGTAATTAATCACAAACAATGATTTGAAAGGTGTTTATACACCACAAATCCCCTACGAGACTATGACGGTTTTACCCTTTGATTTGAATTGAGTTTGATCGAAGGACTTCATATGCTTTTAATAGATCTAAAACCTATTCAAGGACTCAAAAATATTTTGTAATTTTTCACAATAAAATGATTTGAAAGATGTTCATTCGCCACAAATCGTCTAAGAGACCATGACGGTTTTACCATTTGTTTTGAATTGAGTTTGATCCATGGGCTTCATATGCTTTAAATAGATCTAGTACCTATTCAAGGACTCAAAAATATTTGGTAATTATTCACAACAAAATGATTTGAAAGGTGTTCATATACCACAAATCGCCTAAGAGACTATGACGGTTTTACCCTTTGATTTAAATGGAGATTGATCCAAGGGCTTCATATGCTTTAAATATATCTAACACCTATTCAAGGACTTAAAAATATTTTGTTATTATTCACAACCAAAATAATTTGAAAGGTGTTCATACACCACAAATCGCCTAAGAGACTATAACGGTTTTACTCTTTGATACGAAATAAGTTTGATCCATGGGTTTCATATGATTGAAATATATCTAATACCTATTGAAGGAGTCAACAATATTTTGTAATTAAGAACAAAAAATGATTTGAAAGCTGTTCATACAGCACAAATCCCCTAAGAGACTATGACGGTTTTACCCTTTGATTTAAATTGAGGTTGATCTAAGGACTTCATATGCTTTAAAAAAATCTAATACCTTTTCAAGCACTTAAAAAATATTTTTTAATTATTCCCAACAAATTGATTTGAAAGGTGTTCATTCACCACAAATCGCCTAAGAGACTATGACGGTTTTGTCCTTTGATTGTAATAGGGTTTGATCCAAGGACTTCATATGCTTTAAATATATCTAACACCTATTCAAGGACTCAAAAATATTTTGTTATTATTCACAACCAAAATAATTTGAAAGGTTTTCATACACCACAAATCGCCTAAGAGACTATGACGGTTTTACCCTTTGATTTGAAATAAGTTTGATCCAAATGCTTCATATGATTAAAACATATCTAATACCTATTCAAGGAGTAAAAAATATTTTGGTAATTAATCACAAACAATGATTTGAAAGGTGTTTATACACCATCAATCCCCTACGAGACTATGACGGTTTTACCCTTTGATTTGAATTGAGTTTGATCGAAGGACTTCATATGCTTTTAATAGATCTAAAACCTATTCAAGGACTCAAAAATATTTGGTAATTTTTCACAACAAAATGATTTGAAAGATGTTCATTCACCACAAATCGTCTAAGAGACCATGACGGTTTTACCATTTGTTTTGAATTGAGTTTGATCCAAGGGCTTCATATGCTTTAAATAGATCTAGTACCTATTCAAGGACTCAAAAATATTTGGTAATTATTCACAACAAAATGATTTGAAAGGTGTTCATACACCACAAATCGCCTAAGAGACTATGACGGTTTTACCCTTTGATTTAAATGGAGATTGATCCAAGGGCTTCATATGCTTTAAATATATCTAACACCTATTCAAGGACTTAAAAATATTTTGTTATTATTCACAACCAAAATAATTTGAAAGGTGTTCATACACCACAAATCGCCTAAGAGACTATAACGGTTTTACCCTTTGATATGAAATAAGTTTGATCCATGGGTTTCATATGATTGAAATATATCTAATACCTATTGAAGGAGTCAACAATATTTTGTAATTAAGAACAAAAAATGATTTGAAAGGTGTTCATACAGCACAAATCCCCTAAGAGACTATGACGGTTTTACCCTTTGATTTAAATTGAGGTTGATCTAAGGACTTCATATGCTTTAAAAAAATCTAATACCTTTTCAAGCACTTAAAAAATATTTTTTAATTATTCCCAACAAATTGATTTGAAAGGTGTTCATTCACCACAAATCGCCTAAGAGACTATGACGGTTTTGTCCTTTGATTGTAATAGGGTTTGATCCAAGGACTTCATATGCTTTAAATATATCTAACACCTATTCAAGGACTCAAAAATATTTGGTTATTATTCACAACCAAAATAATTTGAAAGGTTTTCATACACCACAAATCGCCTAAGAGACTATGACGGTTTTACCCTTTGATTTGAAATAAGTTTGATCCAAATGATTCATATGATTAAAACATATCTAATACCCATTCAAGGAGTTAACAATATTTTGGTAATTAATCACAAACAATGATTTGAAAGGTGTTTATACACCACAAATCCCCTACGAGACTATGACGGTTTTACCCTTTGATTTGAATTGAGTTTGATCGAAGGACTTCATATGCTTTTAATAGATCTAAAACCTATTCAAGTACTCAACAATATTTTGTAATTTTTCACAATAAAATGATTTGAAAGATGTTCATTCGCCACAAATCGTCTAAGAGACCATGACGGTTTTACCATTTGTTTTGAATTGAGTTTGATCCATGGGCTTCATATGCTTTAAATAGATCTAGTACCTATTCAAGGAATCAAAAATATTTGGTAATTATTCACAACAAAATGATTTGAAAGGTTTTCATATACCACAAATTGCCTAAGAGACTATGACGGTTTTACCCTTTGATTTAAATGGAGATTGATCCAAGGGCTTCATATGCTTTAAATATATCTAACACCTATTCAAGGACTTAAAAATATTTTGTTATTATTCACAACCAAAATAATTTGAAAGGTGTTCATACGCCACAAATCGCCTAAGAGACTATGACGGTTTTACCCTTTGATTTGACATAAGTTTGATCCAAATGCTTCATATGATTAAAATATATCTAATACCCATTCAAGGATTTAAAAATATTTTTGTAATTAATCACAAACAATGATTTGAAAGGTGTTTATACACCACAAATCCCCTACGAGACTATGACGGTTTTACCCTTTGATTTGAATTGAGTTTGATCGAAGGACTTCATATGCTTTTAATAGATCTAAAACCTATTCAAGTACTCAACAATATTTTGTAATTTTTCACAATAAAATGATTTGAAAGATGTTCATTCGCCACAAATCGTCTAAGAGACCATGACGGTTTTACCATTTGTTTTGAATTGAGTTTGATCCATGGGCTTCATATGCTTTAAATAGATCTAGTACCTATTCAAGGACTCAAAAATATTTGGTAATTATTCACAACAAAATGATTTGAAAGGTTTTCATATACCACAAATTGCCTAAGAGACTATGACGGTTTTACCCTTTGATTTAAATGGAGATTGATCCAAGGGCTTCATATGCTTTAAATATATCTAACACCTATTCAAGGACTTAAAAATATTTTGTTATTATTCACAACCAAAATAATTTGAAAGGTGTTCATACGCCACAAATCGCCTAAGAGACTATGACGGTTTTACCCTTTGATTTGACATAAGTTTGATCCAAATGCTTCATATGATTAAAATATATCTAATACCCATTCAAGGATTTAAAAATATTTTTGTAATTAATCACAAACAATGATTTGAAAGGTGTTTATACACCACAAATCCCCTACGAGACTATGACGGTTGATATGAATTGAGTTTGATCGAAGGACTTCAATTTCTTTAAATATATCTAATACCTATTCAAGAACTCAAAAATATATGTTAAATTTTCACAACAAAATGTTTTGAAAGGTGTTCATTCACCACAAATAGTCTAAGAGACCATGACGGTTCTACCATTTGTTTTGAATTGAGTTTGATCCAAGGGCTTCATATGTTTTAAAATAGATCTAGTACCTATTCAAGGACTCAAAAATATTTGGTAATTATTCACAACAAAAATGATTTGAAAGGTGTTCATACACCACAAATCGCCTAAGAGACTATGACGGTTTTACCCTTTGATTTGAAATAAGTTTGATCCAAGGGTTTCATATGATTGAAATATATCTAATACCTATTGAAGGAGTCAATAATATTTTTTAATTAAGAACAAAAAATTATTTGAAAGGTGTTCATACAGCACAAATCCCCTAAGAGACTATAACGGTTTTACCCTTTGATATGAAATAAGTTTGATCCATGGGTTTCATATGATTGAAATATATCTAATACCTATTGAAGGAGTCAACAATATTTTGTAATTAAGAACAAAAAATGATTTCAAAGGTGTTCATACAGCACAAATCCCCTAAGAGACTATGACGGTTTTACCCTTTGATTTAAATTGAGGTTGATCTAAGGACTTCATATGCTTTAAAAAAATCTAATACCTTTTCAAGCACTTAAAAAATATTTTTTAATTATTCCCAACAAATTGATTTGAAAGGTGTTCATTCACCACAAATCGCCTAAGAGACTATGACGGTTTTGTCCTTTGATTGTAATAGGGTTTGATCCAAGGACTTCATATGCTTTAAATATATCTAACACCTATTCAAGGACTCAAAAATATTTGGTTATTATTCACAACCAAAATAATTTGAAAGGTTTTCATACACCACAAATCGCCTAAGAGACTATGACGGTTTTACCCTTTGATTTGAAATAAGTTTGATCCAAATGCTTCATATGATTAAAACATATCTAATACCCATTCAAGGAGTAAAAAATATTTTGGTAATTAATCACAAACAATGATTTGAAAGGTGTTTATACACCACAAATCCCCTACGAGACAATGACGGTTTTACCCTTTGATTTGAATTGAGTTTGATCGAAGGACTTCATATGCTTTTAATAGATCTAAAACCTATTCAAGGACTTAAAAATATTTGGTAATTTTTCACAACAAAATGATTTGAAAGATGTTCATTCGCCACAAATCGTCTAAGAGACCATGACGGTTTTACCATTTGTTTTGAATTGAGTTTTATCCAAGGGCTTCATATGCTTTAAATAGATCTAGTACCTATTCAAGGACTCAAAAATATTTGGTAATTATTGACAATAAAATGATTTGAAAGGTGTTCATATACCACAAATCGCCTAAGAGACTATGACGGTTTTACCCTTTGATTTAAATTGAGGTTGATCTAAGGACTTCATATGCTTTAAAAAAATCTAATACCTTTTCAAGCACTCAAAAAATATTATTTAATTATTCCCAACAAATTGATTTGAAAGGTGTTCATTCACCACAAATCGCCTAAGAGACTATGACGGTTTTGTCCTTTGATTGTAATAGGGTTTGATCCAAGGACTTCATATGCTTTAAATATATCTAACACCTATTCAAGGACTCAAAAATATTTGGTTATTATTCACAACCAAAATAATTTGAAAGGTGTTCATACACCACAAATCGCCTAAGAGACTATGACGGTTTTACCCTTTGATTTAAATGGAGTTTGATCCAAGGGCTTCATATGCTTTAAATATATCTAACACCTATTCAAGGACTCAAAAATATTTGGTTATTATTCACAACCAAAATAATTTGAAAGGTTTTCATACACCACAAATCGCCTAAGAGACTATGACGGTTTTACCCTTTGATTTGAAATAAGTTTGATCCAAATGCTTCATATGATTAAAACATATCTAATACCCATTCAAGGAGTAAAAAATATTTTGGTAATTAATCACAAACAATGATTTGAAAGGTGTTTATACACCACAAATCCCCTACGAGACTATGACGGTTTTACCCTTTGATTTGAATTGAGTTTGATCGAAGGACTTCATATGCTTTTAATAGATCTAAAACCTATTCAAGGACTCAAAAATATTTTGTAATTTTTCACAATAAAATGATTTGAAAGATGTTCATTCGCCACAAATCGTCTAAGAGACCATGACGGTTTTACCATTTGTTTTGAATTGAGTTTGATCCATGGGCTTCATATGCTTTAAATAGATCTAGTACCTATTCAAGGACTCAAAAATATTTGGTAATTATTCACAACAAAATGATTTGAAAGGTGTTCATATACCACAAATCGCCTAAGAGACTATGACGGTTTTACCCTTTGATTTAAATGGAGATTGATCCAAGGGCTTCATATGCTTTAAATATATCTAACACCTATTCAAGGACTTAAAAATATTTTGTTATTATTCACAACCAAAATAATTTGAAAGGTGTTCATACACCACAAATCGCCTAAGAGACTATAACGGTTTTACCCTTTGTTATGAAATAAGTTTGATCCATGGGTTTCATATGATTGAAATATATCTAATACCTATTGAAGGAGTCAACAATATTTTGTAATTAAGAACAAAAAATGATTTGAAAGCTGTTCATACAGCACAAATCCCCTAAGAGACTATGACGGTTTTACCCTTTGATTTAAATTGAGGTTGATCTAAGGACTTCATATGCTTTAAAAAAATCTAATACCTTTTCAAGCACTTAAAAAATATTTTTTAATTATTCCCAACAAATTGATTTGAAAGGTGTTCATTCACCACAAATCGCCTAAGAGACTATGACGGTTTTATCCTTTGATTGTAATAGGGTTTGATCACAGGACTTCATATGCTTTAAATATATCTAACACCTATTCAAGGACTCAAAAATATTTTGTTATTATTCACAACCAAAATAATTTGAAAGGTTTTCATACACCACAAATCGCCTAAGAGACTATGACGGTTTTACCCTTTGATTTGAAATAAGTTTGATCCAAATGCTTCATATGATTAAAACATATCTAATACCCATTCAAGGAGTAAAAAATATTTTGGTAATTAATCACAAACAATGATTTGAAAGGTGTTTATACACCACAAATCCCCTACGAGACAATGACGGTTTTACCCTTTGATTTGAATTGAGTTTGATCGAAGGACTTCATATGCTTTTAATAGATCTAAAACCTATTCAAGGACTCAAAAATATTTGGTAATTATTCACAACAAAATGATTTGAAAGGTGTTCATATACCACAAATCGCCTAAGAGACTATGACGGTTTTACCCTTTGATTTAAATGGAGTTTGATCCAAGGGCTTCATATGCTTTAAATATATCTAACACCTATTCAAGGACTCAAAAATATTTGGTTATTATTCACAACAAAAGTAATTTGAAAGGTGTTCATACACAACAAATCGCCTAAGACACTATGACGGTTTTACCCTTTGATTTGAAATAAGTTTGATCCAAATGATTCATATGATTAAAACATATCTAATACCCATTCAAGGAGTTAACAATATTTTGGTAATTAATCACAAACAATGATTTGAAAGGTGTTTATACACCACAAATCCCCTACGAGACTATGACGGTTTTACCCTTTGATATGAATTGAGTTTGATCGAAGGACTTCAATTGCTTTAAATAGATCTAATACCTATTCAAGAACTCAAAAATATATGTTAATTTTTCACAACAAAATGTTTTGAAAGGTGTTCATTCACCACAAATCGTCTAAGAGACGATGACGGTTCTACCATTTGTTTTGAATTGAGTTTGATCCAAGGGCTTCATATGCTATAAATAGATCTAGTACCTAATCCAGGACTCAAAAATATTTGGAAATTATTCACAACAAAATGATTTGAAAGGTGTTCATACACCACAAATCGCCTAAGAGACTTTGACGGTTTTACCCTTTGATTTGAAATAAGTTTGATCCATGGGTTTCATATGATTGAAATATATCTAATACCTATTGAAGGAGTCAACAATATTTTGTAATTAAGAACAAAAAATGATTTGAAAGGTGTTCATACAGCACAAATCCCCTAAGAGACTATGACGGTTTTACCCTTTGATTTAAATTGAGGTTGATCTAAGCACTTCATATGCTTTAAAAAAATCTAATACCTTTTCAAGCACTCAAAAAATATTTTTTAATTATTCCCAACAAATTGATTTGAAAGGTGTTCATTCACCACAAATCGCCTAAGAGACTATGACGGTTTTGTCCTTTGATTGTAATAGGGTTTGATCCAAGGGCTTCATATGCTTTAAATATATCTAACACCTATTCAAGGACTCAAAAATATTTGGTTATTATTCACAACAAAAGTAATTTGAAAGGTGTTCATACACAACAAATCGCCTAAGACACTATGACGGTTTTACCCTTTGATTTGAAATAAGTTTGATCCAAATGATTCATATGATTAAAACATATCTAATACCCATTCAAGGAGTTAAGAATATTTTGGTAATTAATCACAAACAATGATTTGAAAGGTGTTTATACACCACAAATCCCCTACGAGACTATGACGGTTATACCCTTTGATATGAATTGACTTTGATCGAAGGACTTCAATTGCTTTAAATAGATCTAATACCTATTCAAGAACTCAAAAATATATGTTAATTTTTCACAACAAAATGTTTTGAAAGGTGTTCATTCACCACAAATCGTCTAAGAGACCATGACGGTTCTACCATTTGTTTTGAATTGAGTTTGATCCAAGGGCTTCATATGCTATAAATAGATCTAGTACCTAATCCAGGACTCAAAAATATTTGGAAATTATTCACAACAAAATGATTTGAAAGGTGTTCATACACCACAAATCGCCTAAGAGACTATGACGGTTTTACCCTTTGATTTGAAATAAGTTTGATCCAAGGGTTTCATATGATTGAAATATATCTAATACCTATTGAAGGAGTCAACAATATTTTGTAATTAAGAATAAAAAATGATTTGAAAGGTGTTCATACAGCACAAATCCCCTAAGAGACTATGACGGTTTTACCCTTTGATTTAAATTGAGGTTGATCTAAGGACTTCATATGCTTTAAATATATCTAACACCTATTCAAGGACTCAAAAATATTTGGTTATTATTCACAACCAAAATAATTTGAAAGGTGTTCATACACCACAAATCGCCTAAGAGACTATGACGGTTTTACCCTTTGATTTGAAATAAGTTTGATCCAAATGCTTCATATGATTAAAATATATCTAATACCCATTCAAGGAGTTAAAAATATTTTTGTAATTAATCACAAACAATGATTTGAAAGGTGTTTATACACCACAAATCCCCTACGAGACTATGACGGTTTTACCCTTTGATTTGAATTGAGTTTGATCGAAGGACTTCATATGCTTTAAATAGATCTAATACCTATTCAAGGACTCAAAAATATTTGGTAATTTTTCACAACAAAATGATTTGAAAGGTGTTCATTCACCACAAATCGTCTAAGAGACCATGACGGTTTTACCATTTGTTTTGAATTGAGTTTGATCCATGGGCTTCATATGCTTTAAATAGATCTAGTACCTATTCAAGGACTCAAAAATATTTGGTAATTATTCACAACAAAATGATTTGAAAGGTGTTCATACACCACAAATCGCCTAAGAGACTATGACGGTTTTACCCTTTGATTTGAAATGGAGTTTGATCCAAGGGCTTCATATGCTTTAAATATATCTAATACCTATTCAAGGACTCAAAAATATTTTGTAATTATTCACAACAAAATAATTTGAAAGGTGTTCATACACCACAAATCGCCTAAGAGACTATAACGGTTTTACCCTTTGATATGAAATAAGTTTGATCCATGGGTTTCATATGATTGAAATATATCTAATACCTATTGAAGGAGTCAACAATATTTGGTAATTAAGCACAAAAAATGATTTGAAAGGTGTTCATACACCACAAATCCCCTAAGAGACTATGACGGTTTTACCCTTTGATTTAAATTGAGGTTGATCTAAGGACTTCATATGCTTTAAAAAAATCTAATACCTTTTCAAGCACTTAAAAAATATTTTTTAATTATTCCCAACAAATTGATTTGAAAGGTGTTCATTCACCACAAATCGCCTAAGAGACTATGACGGTTTTGTCCTTTGATTGTAATAGGGTTTGATCCAAGGACTTCATATGCTTTAAATATATCTAACACCTATTCAAGGACTCAAAAATATTTGGTTATTATTCACAACCAAAATAATTTGAAAGGTTTTCATACACCACAAATCGCCTAAGAGACTATGACGGTTTTACCCTTTGATTTGAAATAAGTTTGATCCAAATGCTTCATATGATTAAAACATATCTAATACCCATTCAAGGAGTTAAAAATATTTTGGTAATTAATCACAAACAATGATTTGAAAGGTGTTTATACACCACAAATCCCCTACGAGACTATGACGGTTTTACCCTTTGATTTGAATTGAGTTTGATCGAAGGACTTCATATGCTTTAAATAGATCTAATACCTATTCAAGGACTCAAAAATATTTGGTAATTTTTCACAACAAAATGATTTGAAAGATGTTCATTCACCACAAATCGTCTAAGAGACCATGACGGTTTTACCATTTGTTTTGAATTGAGTTTGATCCAAGGGCTTCATATGCTTTAAATAGATCTAGTACCTATTCAAGGACTCAAAAATATTTGGTAATTATTCACAACAAAATGATTTGAAAGGTGTTCATACACCACAAATCGCCTAAGAGACTATGACGGTTTTACCCTTTGATTTGAAATAAGTTTGATCCAAATGCTTCATATGATTAAAACATATCTAATACCCATTCAAGGAGTTAAAAATATTTTGGTAATTAATCACAAACAATGATTTGAAAGGTGTTTATACACCACAAATCCCCTACGAGACTATGACGGTTTTACCCTTTGATTTGAATTGAGTTTGATCGAAGGACTTCATATGCTTTAAATAGATCTAATACCTATTCAAGGACTCAAAAATATTTGGTAATTTTTCACAACAAAATGATTTGAAAGATGTTCATTCACCACAAATCGTCTAAGAGACCATGACGGTTTTACCATTTGTTTTGAATTGAGTTTGATCCAAGGGCTTCATATGCTTTAAATAGATCTAGTACCTATTCAAGGACTCAAAAATATTTGGTAATTATTCACAACAAAATGATTTGAAAGGTGTTCATACACCACAAATCGCCTAAGAGACTATGACGGTTTTACCCTTTGATTTGAAATGGAGTTTGATCCAAGGGCTTCATATGCTTTAAATATATCTAACACCTATTCAAGGACTCAAAAATATTTTGGTTATTATTCACAACCAAAATGATTTGAAAGGTGTTCATACACCACAAATCGCCTAAGAGACTATGACGGTTTTACCCTTTGATTTGAATTGAGTTAGATCCAAGGGCTTCATATGATTTAAATAGATCTAATACCTATTCAAGGACT